>JAIPRN010000926.1:0-59792 GCA_025469175.1 Geopemphigus sp. TES_GeoC_2020 | reverse complement strand
GAAGACCAAAGGAAAAGTGGTTAAACACGATTGAGGAGGATATAAGGTTTGCTGGTGTGTACGTCAATGATGTGGGAGATAGGGTCAAATGGATGTTTAAGACTAAGGTGGCCGACCCCAAGTAGATGGGATAAAGGCGAGGATGATGATGATGATGATGATCTGAAACAATAAGTTTTATTTATAAAATCAAATTTATGCTATACTTAAATCTCAGAATTTGTATTATTAATATTAAATATTATTTGAAAAATTTAAACAGATTTTTTTAATAATTAAAAAATAATAGTTCAAATCAAAAATATATTCGATTTATTTTTTTTAGTTAATGGCATTAATTTTGCATAAATAAAATTATAATTTCGTGGAATTGTCATTCAGGAGATATGCTATAATTTCCAATTTTTAATATTCACCATTTAAATTGTATTTAAAACACATATTATAGAAAATGTCATTTTTGTGTTTATATTTCATGAATGTTACCTGAATTATATCCAAATTAAAAATTTGAAATAATGAAATCACATTTTTATTATAAGTATATACCAGTGTTTTAATAATATAGAATTAGCCGTAATTAAAAATTAAAGTGAATTAAATTTAAAGTTATATGAAGAATACAAACCTATATTGTAGCAGTTTAATATTAAGGAAATAAATCAAATATATAATCAAAATATAAATTTGTTTATTTTATATGAAATTTCTGAATTTTTTAATATTATTTTGATGGCAATATGATACAGATATAAGTGAGTTGTCTATATATATATATATATGAAAGTTTTTATGTATTTGAATCTTACTTTAATTTTGACAATTTTTAAAATGTGTAATAGTTATTAAAAACTAGATTCTCCATAAAATTGTTTACCGTTTAATAATATATTTTTTTGTCAATCGTTAATTTTTTAAACCTTATTAATAATAATTATTGTAGTAGTTTACTTTATACACATTTCTGTATAAAAATAGTTTTATTCGTTATGTTAGTGTTGTCTCAAATTTGTATAATTTAATTCAGCTTATATTTCATTGTCTATTTAAATATAACATAATGATAATATATAAAATCCTAACGCTTTATCGTGTTAATATATAGATTGTTATTAAATGAGACAAAAGAAATATTATGTTTATTCGTATTTCTTTATGTTATAAAATATCTGGTGATTTTTTAAATTTAATATTTACTCTTTGAATTGTATGTATATAAATAACATTTTAATTTCATAATTTTTCTTTTGTGGTTATGTCATTCAGATAATCTAAGGATTGAGTATGTTAAAAATTCCTAGTAATACTATTAAATTTGATTTATGTTCAGTTTTAAACGTTATGTTAGTTGTCTCAAAAGTGTGTAATTTAATTCAGCTAATTTTTCATTGTCTATTTAAATATAACATAATGATAATATATAAAATCCTAACGCTTTATCGTGTTAATATATAGAATGTTATTAAATGAGACAAAAGAAGTATTATGTTTATTCGTATTTCTTTATGTTATAAAATACCTGGTGATTTTTAAATTTAATATTTACTCTTTGAATTGTATGTATATAAATAACATTTAAATTTCATAATTTTTCTTTTGTGGTTTTGTCATTCAGAGAATCTGAGGATTGAGTATGTTAAAAATTCCTAGTAATACTATTAAATTTAATTTATGTTTCAGTTTTAAACGTTATGTTAGTTGTCTCAAAAGTGTGTAATTTAATTCAGATTATAATTATTTTAGAAGACGAAAATGATCCATAATTCAAAACTACACAATATGTCATACAAGTATGATAATACTTTAATATACGAAATGTTTATTTATCATTTACATTTAATGAACTCTATATTGCATTAAATAATTATTGTTGTGTTTTAGGATATTTTATAATATACACGTATTGTATTTAAAGTATTAATTTAAAATAAACTATAATTGATCAGTTTGTGACAAATTGTTTATTAAAAGGGGTTATCTAATTTCTTCATATATAATTGTATCTTTAATTGGTGTTTTACTTTTTAATGTTTAATGATAAATATTATAACGTTTAATTTTTTTGAATATAATAACACGTATGATTATTTTGACGATTCTGTTTGTTTTATTTATTACGCTTTATAATTTATGTATTATGTTACGTTATATAATTGTATCTCTAATTGGTGTTTTACTTTTTAACGTTTAATGATAAATATTGTAAGGTTTAATTTTTTTTTGAATATAATAAATGTGTGATTATTTTGATGATTCTGTTTGTTTGATTTATTACTCTTTATAATTTTTGTATTATGTTGCTTGAAGATAGTTTAAAGTTTCGTTTGTTTAAGTTTGTTTCGAACTAATTTTACTAAGTATTTAACACGTCTAAATGATAGGAGCTGCGTATGAGTTTCTTCCTTTTTAGCGATGGATTATATCTTTCGTTTTCTTTTTGTATAGGAAAAGTATTATTAGTACATTTTATAGGTATAGGATGGATTTACCACAATACTTAAAGATAACGAACACACTTAAATCATTAATTTATGGTTGGGGGTTATTTAGGGCCCAATATTTAAGACGCCTAGTCCCTAACATTACTTGCATGATGTAACTCGCATATAAAATAGTCGGTATAAAAGAATCGATGTAGTTATAATGCCGGACGTAACAGGACCTTACATCAGCTTGACCAATGTGTCCAGCGTAGACAACTAAAGTATTATCTGTTGCTACCAGTAGACTGAAACTGGACATCTAATAATAACTTCGCAAATGTTGACATTCAACAAGCAACAAATGAACTTAGGAGCAGATTACTACCGTGGTCTCAAAACTAAATGAACTAATTTTAAATGCAATCTTTCAATTATATTTTTATTGTATTAACTGAAACGTAGTTAACTGATAATATTTCTAATTTCCAACTTGGCCTTTTTAACTATAATATTTTTAGGTATGATATGATATATATGTATATAGATGTATCTCTACTAGTAATTTTAGTCGTGGTGGAAGAGTCCTCATTGGCGTTCGTAAAGATATTTTCGCATGCTCTATTGCTGTTACTGAAATAAACGTTGAACTTATTTTTGTTCGTTTTTTCTCGATTCATTCAATTTCATCGTTGGAGGTGTCTAATATCTCTCGTCACTCTTTTTCTTTCCTATACGAATACTATATAAGTTCATTTGAGGTTTTGAATCGTCAATATCCTCGTGATATATTTATTCTTTGTAGGGATTATTATAATCTTCCTGTAGTAACCTGGGATAATGATGCTAATGGAATTATTTATTCCTTTACTTCCTCTCTCTGTGCCTCCTGCATTCCTGAGACATATACAACTTATGTGTATAACTTTCAACTTAACAGAGTACGAAATTTATCTAATTCTTTTCTTGATTTTGTATTTTGTAATAATAATTATTTAATAGTCAAAGATTCACTTGAACCAGTCATATCTATTGACAAATATCACCCAGCTATAAGTCTTTCTATTCCATTTAGTTTTCCTGTCTCGCATTGTAATCAAGGTCACCTATTTTTTGATTTTCGCAAAGCTAATTATAATAATATTCGTTCTTTATTATCTTCTTTTGATTGGTATGCAACTTTTTACACAATGATCCTGATACAGCAATTTATATTTTTTACGACGCTTTGCATAAATATATTCTTGATTTTACTCTTTAGTGCTTTTTTAAAGAATCTAATTATCCTCCTTGGTTTTCTAAAGATCTAAAACTTTTATTGTTCCTAAAAAAGGAATATACAAAGTTTAAATCACTGTTGTGATTAATATTAATAATTTATAAAAATTAATTAATAAAAAATATTAATGATTATCGTTCGTTCTCTATGCTCCGTGCTATATTTATATACAAGACCAAACAATTTATCGTAACTTTATTAAACGTACTGAAAACTCTTTTGTGAATAAGCCTAAACATTTTAGAAAATTTGTTAAAAACAATCGCACTCGTAGTAATATTCCCAAAAATTTGTCTTTCAATGATATCATTTCCACTAATGAGCAGGAGACTGCTAATCTTTTTTCAGCTTACTTTTCTTCAGTATATTCTACTGAACAAATTAATGTCGATATTGATAAATTAGGTATTTCTACTTTTTATTTACCAAATAACGCTGTTTTTAGTATTAATGAGGTTTATCGGAGTTTAACTTTATTAGAGAATGTATGGGCTACAGGTCCTGATGGGATTTCTGAGCATTTTTTATTTGAACTAAGGTCAGTATTAGCATATCCACTCTGGTTTCTTTTTAGAAGATCGCTTGATGAAGGTATTTTTCCATCCACGTTTAAATTTAGTTCTGTAATCCTTAAGACTAGTAATCAATCTATAGTATCAAATTATCGACCCATATCCATCCAATTCCACATTTCCAAAATTTTTTAGTCATTAATTTTGAATGCAATTTAACTATCTATTATTTATATTCTAATGGAAAAACAACACAATGTTCACCCTTGGCGTTCTACTACTACATGTAACTTGGTCTTCAATAATTACATTTTAATTCGTTCCAATGTTGATCATAAGTAGATGTAGTATATATAGATTTTCAAAAAGTGTTTGACTCTATTAATCATCTTGCGCTTATTTGTGTTCTGAAAAAGTCTAGTACTGTTGTTATGGTTTAGATCCTATCTTAGTGACAGATATCAGTGGGTTAAAGTTTTTGGCATCAAGTCTATGTGTTTTCATTCTCTTCTGGCGTCATTCAAGGAGGTCACCTGTCACCACTATTATTCTCAATATTTATTAAAAGTGTTCATCGTGTACTACATCATTACCAAGTATTTTGCTTTGCCGATAATACTAAATTATATTTACAAGTAAATTCAAGCGATGATTGCACAAAGGTCCAAGCTGATCTAAATCGTTTTTTTGATTGGTTTAATGCTTTTCCTCTTATTACCTTAATGGTACTGTGATAATTAAAAATTGTATAATGACTTTAATTTTATTTTTATAATAAGTTCCGTACAAAATTAATAATTTTTAATCACGAATTAATTGTAACGTTTTATGCGTGTTATGTCGTTTTTGTGGACAATTTTGCGTGACAATATGTAATGACGCATTTTTATCTTATCCCAATACCATCGATTTTGTAATATCTATAATCGAGGAAATTACTACAAATAAAAGTTATTTCATTTTGACATACCGTACAACTTTCAAACAAAAAATAAGATATTGAAACGAGATTCGAACGTATGACTCGCTTACGATGATCACTTTAATAGTTTTATCGGCCGTTTTAGAATTGTAATAACGACAGCGGTAATTGGAGTTATTAAAATTAATCAAATACGATAAGAATAACATTTAACAAAATACAGTATCCCAAATTATAAATTGAAAGTAATATGTTAATTATAACTAATTCTCGTTCTATAAAATATTTCGTATATATTATCGGCTTCTGGCTTCTTTATACCATAGAACTAAATACATACATACATTACAAACAAATTCGATTCAAATTGTCATTATAACAGTATAAAGCACTATTTTCTATAACGTATGTAATTTTTGATGACAGTAAAACAAACATCATAAAACGCTTTATATCTTTTAATAATTACAAAATATATTATATTTGAAACGACGCAGTGTTTACGTGTATTAAAAAAAAAATGTACAATACGATTTTAAAACACTATAAAAACGTAGAGGAGTATAAATTATTGTGTTAAATAAGTTTATTTACTAAATTTGTTAAAAATATAACGTGTTATTATGTATTATGATATACTTACGTAAATAAACATATTTAACACAATAATTTAAACTTCGTTACGCCTATATAGTGTTTTATTATGGTATTGTAAATGTTTTTTTGAATAAGAGTAAACACTGCGTTACTTCAAATATAATTTATTGTAATTATTAAAATATATTTAACACGCATTTTTATGTATTTAATTTAGTATAACATAATACATATAATATATATGTAAGATGGAGAAATATATATGTATATTGTTTTATCGTCAATAAGTATTATATAATAAAATTGAAAAAATATATACTTGAGCAATACTTAATAAATTGATTTTTGTATATATAATAATAATAATAATAATAATAATAATAGCCAGAAAAATACACCACGAATTACGAGGTCTTGTATACATTGTACGTAAAATGTGATAATTGTAATGGAAAATAAAAACCAATATAGCCAAATTACAACTATTAAATAACAATACTAAATAATCTAAACAACGTATTTTTTTTTAAATATTTTACTGTCAATTTTGTTATCAACGGTTGTGTAGTTTTTGAACGTGACTACGTTTTCCCAAAATAACGATTACATCGTCGAAACGCTCGTATAAATTTGAAAGTCATATTTTCTTCAGAAATTTCTAATATTAAAAACAACTCGAAACGGTGATTTCATTTTTTATACGCTAGAGTTAATTATGTATCTTGAGCGTATCATTAAGAAAGTAAATAATTTATTTATTGGCTTTATTGTTTTAACGATATTATATAAATACAAAAATTACGTACTCGAATAACATAAAAAAACGTTATCTTTAAATTGTCTAATACAACGTATTGATTAAAAAATATTATACATCACGTATGTAGATATAGGTACTTATTGTATAACAACGATGACGACGACAACAACAACAACAACAATAATAATGATCGTTCGTAAGCGCGTGTTAAAGTTATATAAATGCGACGTTTAAAAATAAGTACGTTAGTTCGACAACTGAATACAATATTATTGTATAATATACGACTAAAAAGGCACTAATCGTGAAACATACTATTCGTTTTGATAACACGATATGCATAAAAAATATAGTTACGCGTGTTCGTAATGCTATAAATAGAATAACGGAAAGGCTAATTGTTGAATGATTGTTCCGATTTAACGAGCGGTATATATATATATATATATATATATATATACGAGGGGTGGCCAGCGACGAATCTCGCGAGTAGCTTCGAATAACGGGGTAGGAGATGACGTGGATGTACAATATTGACGTTATCAAGAGGAAGGTAACGGGTCATAACACCCGTTGTTAGAGTCACGGATTCGTGGCAAACGCGATTTACGTACGATTTTCTAGACAGTTTTTATTTTTTAGAAATTTTAAACTCGCGTTCTACCAGCCCATGTGTGACGCAGTCTTACTATTTACGGACGTCGACTGCCCGAATGTTAATCGAAGAATACACATACACCTACCCCGTGTCGCCTGAGCTACCACCCCTTGATAAACACGTGCGTCGGACACCCGTGAGAGCACCCGTGGCGATTCAAATGTTTTCGTAACCGAAACGGCGTTCAGGTTTCAAAAGTGATCCGGACAGCCCATACCCGTTGAATCTGGACGGTTTCTCGAACGCGTACACCGGCTTTGGATTGGGCACGAGCAGCGCGTCGAACATCGTGCGCACCGCGTACTCGGGCAACGCGCCGTTCGGAAGTCCGTCGGCGGCAGCCGTCTGCCGTTCGTTCGGTTTGCCGGACGACCGCACCGGTTCGAATAGCTTCTCCGGCCGGATGCTGTCGGTGTGCACGACGATCACGTGTACGCCCAGGTCCTTGAGGTCCTCCTGTAACGACGCGCTAGCGCCGACCACCGCGTGCCGCGCCGAATCGAACGCCGTCATCCCTTGGCGGCCGGCGTAGCCTTTGGACGTGCCGAAGTTAATCAGGCGGCCTGCAAATGAAACGAGTTTTATTCCCAATTACGAAATTGTACACAAAATCGGTCATCAATTTCGCTTCGAAACAATATCGGTTTTGTTATTCGATTATTGCGTACTTGTCGGCGTCGCGTAGCGTACGAAATGGTAATAACCTTCGAATTCCCTATTTTCTTCGGACAATTTCAATCTATTTCACGAACGTGTTTTCGTCGTTCGTGGTTTTTATATAAACCGTAAGTTTTGTTTTTCTTATCGATGGTCGATGCGCGCGTATTATTTACCTTTTTGGCTCACTAGAAGAGGATAGAACGTTCTCGCGGCCTTGAGCGTGCCGAAAACATTAATCTTAAATAACGTCTCCCATTGAGCGCTCTCTTGCAGTTCGATTCTTCCCTTCAGACATACGTCCGCCGTATTAATGACGGCCCAAATACCTAAAAAATATATATTTATATAATATTAAATTAAAAAAATTCGTACCCTGGCGTGTACGAGAATATTTTTGTACGACGAACTTGTACTAATTATTTTCACGCGTTTATAACTACGGCTTGACAAGTTAACTCGTATGTTTACTCCGTAATACTTCAAAAATAGACTTTAGAGACTCGTAATTTCTCGTCAAATTCGAAATTTTAAATTTTAAATTGGAAATTGATTTTCAAATACCGCGTTAGGGCTGCCAATTCAAAATTAGCACGTTTTCAACTTTTAACTCACACTCGTGAGTTAAAATTATAATAATATTATAACATCATCGATCGATCGGTTAACTAATTTTAATACGATGACCGTCGAATATCATATAATTAGTATTTATAACGGCCGTCATTGTATATACCGCTAACTCGTGAGACGGTCGAGTATTTATTTATATTAATAACACGTTCGACACGTCCGTAAAACGTATTTCGAAAATTCAGATCGTATCGATTAAACGTACACATGACGATAAGTGTTGAAAATAATATAATAATATAAAATAATATAAACCTAAAATAATAAAATAATTGTCTCATAATATACACGTATTATTCGGGAAAGGATTTGTGCAGCGAAATTAACGCAAATCACCTATTAACATTTTTCACCGAACGTTTAATACTGTTTCGAAAACGTCGTACGTTAAACGTGTATCGTAACAGCCGTAATTTACTGTAAAATTCGAAATATTTTGTATATTCGTCGACAGACGACAACCGTAACACATAATATATATATATAAATAGAATACGGCGACTTTTACTATTGTACTGAATGTATAATCCTTGGGTGGTGGTGTAGGGGTCGAGAATAGAATGTTAATAGCTGTCGCTGTATGACATACAACGTGAACGCAATCGGCGGTACTGGAGATACAGTCGAAGTCGATAAACATACGCACCGTGCACATAGCTGACAAGGTTGCCGGCGTACCATAATGATAATTAACGTACGACTTGTGCGCAAGGACTACAAGATAATTCCGTTTGCTTCAATATCTTGTAATAATATACCTTTTATACACGCGTTCCGCCGTGTTTTACTCGTAATCATATCGCGAACCGATTATTAGGGGTTACGTAGACAAGATTGGTATGTAAACGGACAACTGGCCAACGAAAAATAACGTCTGTATGCGCGCGTTCGTTGTAAAAATAATATACGTCTTGTACTGCGTCTTAGTCGTCCGAAAAAATGTAAGATTTACGTACTATATACATATATATACACAGATTCGTATACCAAAAAATACTTAAACGGAACGACACCCCGATGTTTCACGTATGAAGACGCGCGCGACGTAACGAGAATTCACGACTTCCTGTTGGTTAAGTATTGCGGGACGCCGTTCCGAGTTCGTTCAACGGTACAAAATACCGGGCGGTCCGTCATTTATTTTTGTCGTCTTCCCGAATAATAAGCGCGTATACGTATATATATATATATATATATATATATATACGCCAAT
Organism: Geopemphigus sp. TES_GeoC_2020; assembly: GCA_025469175.1. Lineage (NCBI taxonomy): Eukaryota > Metazoa > Arthropoda > Insecta > Hemiptera > Aphididae > Geopemphigus > Geopemphigus sp. TES_GeoC_2020. The sequence continues at coordinate 50,141 of JAIPRN010000926.1, read as the reverse complement.
TATTGTTTACTAGAACCGACCGTAAAATTGTAAGTACCTCGGTGAACAAATCGGATGACAAATTATACTTTCGTGATTGTTCGCAGGACGCCGAAAACACGAAAATATTCGTGGACCGTTCTACGGTATTTTCGTTTTATTATTTTCGAAAATACATAGGCATACGAAACAATAAATAATAATAGACGAACGATATAAATTACTTCGGACCGTATCATTGTTCAAAATTGTATTCGCGTACGTATATATATATATATTATACGAAAAACTCGTTCTCGGTATTCAGACGTCCAATTTTTATTGTTCGAAACCCGTAGAATTTTCAATTTAATTTGGGAGTAAATTAATCAAGGTTACATTTTGTAAATCTCGTAGAATTGTTATTTTCGCCAACATTTATACCGTATATATTCGACATAATGTTGGCGGATAGCGATGATTAATGACGTTATTATTCCGTTTTTTCCAACGATATTTCGCGTCTTATAATATGCGTAGCGTACACATTTCGTTATTAATTTCAAAACAGCCGAGTATTAAAAATTTTAAATTAGTTTTCAATACGTAAATCTTTACGATATTTCGTTAATATTTCGATTATATATTATATTATTATTGCGACGAGTCAATTACGTCGATTATATAAAGTACGATTGTTGCTGGGTGGGGGAACAAACAAAACGAACGATTTTGAAGTTAAATCACAATGTCATTGTCACATTATTATTAAAACCCGCAATTGTACGTATATTTTTTATTTTTTCGAAAAAGTAACGCGAACGTACGCAATATTCGAGCGACTCGAACGGATAAACACCCATTGACGGTTCAAAAAAGTAAAAAACCAAACGGGGATTAGAACAAAAACGAAGGAATCGCCGCCGTGACTCGGCTATTATGCTCACACGTACTGTTATGAACAGTGCCGGAACACGTCGAACAACCTACACGGCGTGTAGGACACGAATGTTGGGCCGGCCGCGGATCATTTCGTTACGATCGATTCGATGTACCGCGGACGCGGTGTTCGGGTTGGTTGGCCGGGCGATTGTATTTGTTAGCCGACGGAACGACGTCGATTAGACGGCGTTCATAATTGTCGTCGGTGACGTCGGTTCGTCGACAGACGGGCGTCAAGACAAACGGATAAATCGTTTGGAGAAGAATGAAAAAATGCGATTACGCGATAATACGATCACGCTGGTCGACGGTGTTGTATTTATAACGAACGCGCACGTAACCTGTAAACAAATGTCGAGGCGTACGAGTGTACAACGCGCCGTATTATAATATGGCTCGGTCCGTCTCGGGTTAGTGTATTCGCACGATGCGGTTAACGATAATATTTCGTCTATAATCGACTCTGGTCCGATCGTTCCGGCGGTAAATAATCGTATACGGATATACTAGGCGAGCCGCGACCATTATTAAATGCTTCGTAGTGCTCGATCGGCACACGATAGACCTTCCACGGTATTTTTCACCGGCCGACGGAGAACGCTCGGGATATTAATTATTGTAACAAATAGAGCGGAGTATTTTCCCTACTCTTTCGTTTCAATATATATACACACACACATATACACATATATATAGTATATTCCGATGGCGCGGACACACACGTCGCGAGAGATTAACGCTTATTGTACACGGGCGCCTATCCGTACGCGTTATATACAAACGTCGTAAAATTACTCCTCGTAACAGGGCCGGCGGTCGCCGAACGATGTGAATGACCGAGAGTACGATATACACACGGGGCAGCATACCAACGCACACACGGAGTGCGGTGGCGGTTGTCAAAGAGAAAGTATATATATATATCGCGGAAGGCGTTATTTCTTGTTTTTTTTACGTGTCGTTTCGCCATTCAGACCGTTGTCCGTTATAATATCTATCTGTATGTGCGCGACGTGTATTATTGGTATTTGTATTCGGAGGCGAAAATGCGCGTGTAAGAAATCGACTGGGCCAATGTTTCGATGAATGTCGTCGAAACGACGAAAAACACGGTCGATAATCATCGCGGGGGAAGATGTGAACGTCTAACGTAACAACGAGCGATAAACTGAATGTTTTCGGCGCGCGAATTTTGAACGAAAACGTTTTTCACGCGTCGTCAAAACGACCGCGCTCGTCTATTATGGGGAAAAAAACGCGTACGCCTACATTTCCCGACGATTTTATACGCTAATCCTGAAGGGCGTATGAATACCCAATAAAAACCGAACACGTGCCGTTAGTCGAACGTCCTACATTCCGAGTTTATATGTGTAGAAACCAGTTTGTTTCTGCAGTTTATAGCAAAATTAACTAGTTTTATTTATATATATATACACAGTAATGAACGTTTATTCCGTGTGTAGTTTAATAATTATAGGCTTAAACGTGTCCAATAAGTAGAAAATCTCCGATTAAATATAACGTTAGCGTGATTTAAACGCGATGTTTTTTCAGCCCGTTATATTATTTAGACGTTTCAATTTCGTGTTGTTTTTTTTTATTGTAAATATACATATTATCTTGAAATGTATAGAAATTATTAATCGTATTCGACCGATAACAACGTTTTATTTTCAACGCAATAGGAAAATAATCAGAACGGATCGTTTTCGTTATTATATTTGCGTTTAGCCGCGCCTAAACAATTGCATAACACGTGTGCTCGTTTCGACGTCGTGCAAATGTATTTTGTATTATACATATACAAATATGCGAAATCTTCCGCTAATTATTGCTACTATTGTTGTCTTAACAACAGTACAAACGGGGAAATTTTCCAATTATCGCGTACGATATATTATAGTCTGATTCGTATAATATTTCCGACGACGGAACAATTTATTTCCGACGTTAAACATCGCTTTTTGTAAAATACGCGTTACAAGTATAGTAAGTAGAGAAGTGAGCGTATAATTTGAAAAATAGTCGGCAAATTATCGCTATTAATTTACATACCATTATAGTGTACGCAATTTCTATAATTGAAAAACGAGTATTTTCTTTGAACGAACCACGTTCGTTTTAAGTCCGCGACGTTAAATACTCGACCAATTGACAATCATTCGAACTATATAAATATATAAATAAATATATATATATATCGTATTAATGTAAAAATATAACCGTTTATAGATATGAAAAAACTCTCTTTCGAAGGGACTACGCACAGTTGGCAACAGCTATATATAAAACATTATTTTTATAAACTAATTCGATTATATTCACATAATACGTCTGACCGAGCGACTTTTAATTTTATTTATACTCGTATAGGATAAAGAACTATATTATGTTTACCGTATTTGTGTGATTAATAATTATAGCGATAATTCGACCAATATCGAACACCTAATTCATATATATACAAATACATATTTAGTTTGTGCGCGTATCAGAAGCTAACGAATGACTAACTGTAACATATAAGGTACAGGGTATTAATTTATTCGTCGAAAATATAGACGTGGTCGTGTTTTCAAATGTATCGCGAAATGTTTTGAAAAAATACATGTTTAGCAAATGTAATTTCGTCGATCACGTAAAATAAGTACCTAAATAGATATACCGAAGTGGCGTATATTCGAAATTATACTTTATCCAACCGTGATTTAAATATTTCTTTATACACTCTTGTCGTTTACTCAAAAGTCAAATCGCGTCGTTAGTTAATCGTATATTCACGATAGGTTAACGCGTAAAATATGTATTCGACATTAAATAGGTAATTTAACGAATGTTCGATACGAATGTGTTTGCAAAACGCGAAAACCATTACCCATTTTTACGATAATATTCCTATCGCGATATTTTTTCGTAAAATAAATTCAATTTAAATAATATTATTTAATACAAGTGATGATATAGAATTATAAAATGCGTATAATTTTTTATACAGTTACCACCGTCTTTACATTTATTCTAAAAAAACGTACATTCTATTATGCCGTCAATACGTTACACGTTATTGTATAGAGAGTGCGTTTAGGATATAAATTTCACCAATACATCAGTGATATAAACGAGAAAGTCGTACGAAAAATTAATTGTCCGTTTTACTGTCGTTGATTTCAGTACGAGATTGTAAATGTTTTTATTTATTAGCTCCCAGTGAAAATTTTATAAGCTCGACAATTACGATCGTGAACGTTATTTCGCCGTGTGCGCGCGGCCCAGCGTACGATCTCGCGTTTAAAATTTAATACTTTTTCGTTGTTATTTTCGTGTTAACACCGTACGTACGGCGTTTTCTTTCCGTTCTGCCTCGTTTCTGGTTGTGCTTATTTTCCGAGCGCAAAATTACCCACGAGGATAATATCGACAACCAATTAAGACGACGATAAGCCCACAACGCGTACGGACATTATGTTGGCGGGGCTATTCGTGCTGTTTCGCTCGAAATCGCGCCGGCTATATACGCTCATAATTGTACGCAACGGGCATTGCAATTAATGTATTCGGTGTAAACAATTATGACGCGTCGAAGTGTTTTCGAATTGTTTCCAGGAGGCGAATCGCCACGATTTGCTTCCGAACCGTATTTGCCCAGACGGCGTGTGCGAGGGCAACGTCGTCGCGAAATGTTCAGACGCGACACGCAATATATTGTCGATTTAGACGGACGATAGGAAAATAATTTATAATACGTATTATAGCCTCTACGTAAACTCTCACTTTACGCACTTGTGTAGTTTTACGAAATTGGGTTTGTTTTATCTAATGTAGGTTATAACATTTGGTACGACATATCTACGCCGTAATCGTTTCGGACGCGTATTTAAATTCGTATATATTTTTATACGCGTCTACATGACATTCGCGGTTTTGTATATCAACAACGAGTTGTTTACAATTTACCCGGAGAAATATTAAGAGACTATATCATTCTACTACGGACGACTATATAGACGCGTTAATTTTAGAATTTAACATTTATGATACGATATAATTCCGAATCAAACTAAATTCAATATCCGAATGGAATCCTAAACAAGAATCGTAATTAAAAAAAAACGCACGTATATAGTCGCGAACATTACGTGTATCTGTATATTGTATAATTAATTATTCGGCGGATTCGAATTATTTTCAATTTTTTGAACCTTAATGATAAATAGTAGACGAAATAACGAACGCTCGTATAATAATTAATGTAATCGGGTTAAAATAATATACGTACGTTAAATGTTTAAGGAACAGTTTCTAAATCCGTAATCGAAAATATGATGTACATACAAGTACAATTCGATATTTGTCAACATATCGAGTTTATGCGATACGCGTAAATAGGTATTACTTTCTCTTCTAATATATACGTATATGGTTAGGTAATTTCCGACATTTAACTCGACGTTCAAATATAAGTCACGCGCTCCGTACAATATTTTTAGTATAACGTTTAGATAATTAAATAACACGTTTAATCATTTTGCCATTATTAAATAGTTAATTAAGTAATTAAAAAAGTCGAAAACACGTGAGGCGAGTTAAAAAATGATTTTTTTTATTGGTATTATATGTAATATATTTATTTAATCCTAATTTTTTTTCGCTCGTAACATCCGTGTCAACCGGGTTTTGAGTTCACTTTAATACAATTTTTTTCAGTTGAATTCCCGTATTATGCAAATATAGTGTATATAATATATGACTTTATTTTTATAATAATTCGCGCGTTCGTTTTATAAATAAAAGACGAATTTTACAATTACATATATATATATATATATGGAGAATAGACTTAGATGGTTTGGTCATATTATGAGCAGAGAAGATTCAGAAGCAGTAAGAACAGTTATGGAATTGAGTGTGGAAGGAAGAAGATGAAGGGGAAGACCAAAAAAGAAGTGGTTGAATACGACTGAGGAGGATATGAAGACTGCTGTGTGCGTGGAGGATATAGGAGATCGGACTAAATGGGGTTTACGACGAAGGTGGCCGACCCCAAATAGATGGGTTAAAGGCGAGAGAGATGATGATGATGATGACATATATATATATATATATATATATATTTATTTATTTATTTATTTATTTATATTGTATAAGAGTAAAAAATGTCATCGTTCATTCTATAATGACTATTCATATTGGCGACCTCGAACAGAAAAAAAATTCTATAACCATCTCGGCCTATAAATATGTCACGATATGTCACAGCGAGAAGGTTGAACGAAATATAATAAAATCGGTTCAACTTCGCAATACGTACGTAAAGTCTCTTGTTTTACGTACATCCCGTCATAGAGCTCACGAAGTGTTTTCATCTCACGGTCGTTTATAAACTACTATTATTATAATTTTAAAACGACACGATTACGAAAACTGTATGCGAAAATCACTTGAAAATAAACATGAGCGCATCCGAGAGCGGACGTACGTGCGCGCAAATAACGCGCTACTTATATAGTACGGTCACTCGACTAGTGTTTGGAATCGAAAACTCAGAAAAGTTCTCCGGGACTGGGCGGCTTCCAAATTGTCGTAAATTACGAACGAAACGAAATACCGATTCGTCGCTTTAGGCGCGGAAATTGGTTGATCGATCTGTATATTTTCATAATTGTCGGCAATTTTCGAAATTGATCGTTGAAAACAATAATTGGTATTATTATACGCCACTCGTGAATTCGCCGAGCCAAACCGTTCGTACAAAACGAACGTTAGAAACGGAAACGGCATTTTCGTTTCGAGCGAAAAAATTGTAAAAAATCGATACTGACCGTCTTCGCCAGCGGGCAAATGCCTCTTGACGGTGGCCACGGCCTCGTGCAGCGAGTCCTCGCGGGTCACGTCCAGCGGGACGAACACAATGCCGCCGTGGGCCCGTTCCACGTCCGTCGTGGCCGATTCGCGCTGTTTGGCCCGCAACCGGAGCACCGCGCAGGCCTCGGACGACGACGGCGGCGGTGGTGGGTGGCTGTCCGACGACGAGTCGACAGCGTCCGGCTTGTATCCGGCGAACACGCGGAAACCGGCAGTGGCCAGCCTGTCGGACAACTGGAGCCCGACTGACGTCTCGCACGACGTGACCAACACGGACCGGAGTGCCGGTGACGCGTACGCGGTCTTTCTGTTCATTTTTCGCAACAGATAGAGCACCTGTAATGCACGACAAAGAAGAACGTCAGAAAACGCAGTGACGGGTTCAGCACTATATCGTAACTAGCGGAGAACAATTTATCGCTTTTTGTTTTTTGTTCTTTTCGAAATACGGAAACGTTTAACAAACAAAATTATACGCGAAAAAAATTACAGCGAATCCGAACGTGAAATTCATTTTTCTTCTTAATTAAAAAAGGCGTTAATTATTCGAATACGCGCAGCATCACAATTGATATTATCTTCGAAATTGTACGAATTTACTAATTATACTTTCGTGAACAAACGAATTTCATTATATCGTGTGAATTACGAAACACAATCTGATAACGATTAAATATTACTCTACAGTCGAGCACGAGGCTTTTGCATGCTGGAACGAAATTGGCAATTTATAAGTTTTGGAAATCGTATACGAAAACTATTATTAAATACGTTGCCGTGTGTTAAAAATTGAAAATTATTGAAAACGATTCGCCGCGATTTTTTCTTCGGAGAACGTTTTCGAACGTTTTTTTTCGCGAATTTTATTATTACCACAACGATAGTTTCGTTTGACCGGCACGGAAAAAATAACAACCGAGCGTCGTAACCAAATTGTCAGCTCTTAAACACGAACGGTGGCCGCGTAACGATTTTTAATACAAGGAAACATCTCGTTATTGGAACGACAAGAGACGTATTATTATAGGTACATAGGTTCCGAAAGCGAAAATAAAACGACGGAAAACGCGTCAAATAATAGGATTTAATGCGGCGAAAAATGAGCGGGCGCGTGTAAACGCGGTTCAGGAGGATTGGCTATTCCACTCGACAAAATAAATAAATATCGTTGTAAAAATCGATACGAAAAGATAAATAAAGCCGACGATGGGCTGTGAATTTAACCGTGAGATTTGCATAATTATAACGTGTACTGACGCGTATGCGTCATGCCATATACCGTCGGTGACTGTATAATATTAATGCCGGAGATACTTATAAATATACTGCGTAATCGTATACGTGTATGTATGTATACATGTGTGCGTAATATATACAGACTGCAGATATTACGGTTCGCAAATATTATAATTTGCGGCGTGTATTTATGCTACATATATATATATATATATATATATATATATAATCAATTTTGGGAGGAGTATTTTCAAATGTTCACGGTTTGTCGCGTTGTTCAACGATATTGTGTTATTGTCGCTGTGTCGAACGAGCGAAGAATTACGTGGTGTGGTATGTGTAGAACTAAAACAGGCGATGTGTACGCGAAAACACGAGCGTACTAACACCGAATGAAAATACCTTTTATTAAATCGATACCAGCAGGCCGTTTTACCCGAGAAATTCGGATTTTTGCCCGAATACAATATAATATCCTACTATCGTATACATTTTATTCGTTCGATTACCGCTTATCTAATTCGATGCGTACACTAGAAAGTGAACATAAATTATGTACGTACAAACGATATGTCGTCCGTATAACCACATCACGTACAGCCGCCGCCAGTAAATATTTGTTACGAATTTACCGGTGTTCATAATACGCCTGTTTCGCCGCAATTCTAGTAAAAACTATATTGTTATATATACGACGGGAAGTACAAAATCTATATAACACACGCGTAGTTACAATTCTTTAGTTTTTACAAACTGGCGAGTACGTCCGATTTCGACGCATCGTACGCACATTATAACCTATGATGAAATAAAGGTGCGTCTCGCGTGCGTATATATTTGTGAGTATGTACCGTAAACAATAAGCCGCACCCGGAAATTATGGTTCGAGTGTACCTAATAAAATATATTGCGTACTTTCACGGTTTCGCTCAAGCGTGCGTATCTATTTCGTCGATTTTCGATCGGAATAATATATATATATACACATCGACTGTTTTTTATGGAGTTTGTATAATACTACAAGGTACGTCTTGAATACTAAATTCGATAAATAAAATTAATTTTTTCGATAGTGCGTTTTGATTCGTAAAATATGAAGGTATTGTGAAACAGTCGAACACAATGTTAGAAAGATTCTAATTAAATTACAAAAAAGTCATTGTCCGTCGCCGTCAGACTATTGAAATATTTACGATGAATATGTCGATTCATTTACGAAATAGTGAAAATGGCCAAGTCTCTATACGAAGTTTTTTTTTTAAATATTATAGTCGCGCAAAAAATAAGAAGAATTATTCGTAAATCGCTCTTTTCTTGAAATACACGTCGTTTGTCAAGTGTACGTAATGTTTACGAAATTTCGACATTGTGAATATATAAAAAATTGACGAGTTTTCGCTTCGTTTTAGAATGGAGCGTTTGACCGCAATCTGCTCTGCTTTTCCCAAATGACATCGCCGAATTCGTGTATAAAGTATTCCGGCGTTATTTTTTTTTTAAAATATGTAGAATAGCGCGTACAGAAGAATTATTCGTAAATCGGATTATACGACAGTGAAACAATTTTCATACAATCATTTTTAAGTAAAATGTTGACATTTTCTGTAGCCTTTCGAAGTTTCTACGCATTATACGCCGATATAATAACGTTGATAAATCGATATAACGATACGTCAAGGTAAATCGCGAGGGGAAAAAATACGACAACTGTAATAATATATAAGGCCAACGATTGTGCCCCACAGGCTAACGACAACTGTCGTTATACTGTTAGCGTTTAATAACGTCGCAACTACATTTCGGTCATAATTATTTCAATTCGTAAACCGGTGTTATGATTCCCACAACCCAACACACCCAACCGTCCCCCGTCACAACTCGTTTCGTTATTTTTCACGTATTTCGACATGGCCCGAATAGTTTGCCGAATTAAACATTACGAAAATTCCTAAGCGCTTGCATCCTAGGCAATCGCTCCGGATAAACGCCGTCGCTATTTACACGCGCTATTTTATATTCCCTTCGAAAGTGATACAAATTTCAATAATTTTGCTATTTCCCGCGATAGTTTGCGTAAAAGGTACTTGTTTTGTAAACGTTTCAGAATTTACACAAAATATTTACCGCCTAAACGAACTATATTCGTACGTGTATAAAAACCCAGCTAGTTTTTCAGTATACGCATAAACTTACGGCTCGCCAGTAGTTATATCATCGTTTGGTAATACGTATTTTACGTAAGGCTAATCGCCGTTAATTTCATTACCGATTGTACGACGCGATATTTGTTTTCCCTTTAACAGTGTACGTACCTAATGTAGGCGCGCCTAATAGCGCTGTATAGTTTCTTTAACTGGCATTGAACGTACGCGTATATCGCGTTTGACTATTAATTTATTCTCGTACCTTGTGTCAGTTCGAAATATACGATAATTAAATACATCGTTTCGACACAACTACGTTTCGAAATTAAGCGCGCGCGCGCGCAAAAAATAAAACGAAGAAATGCTTATGATAATTGTCGAGTTTTTTTTGGCGACACGTTTATACGCGAATTAGCGTTGCCATAGGTACGGTGCAGATTAAAATATGGACGTGTTGTTGCTCGAAAAACGTTGTTATCGTAACCATTTATTCGTGCACACACACACACATACATATATAGCTAATTTCGTTTTTGTAATAGGCACACGGTTTCGAACCCGCGAATATCCAAAACCTACACTTAATGAGCCAATTATGCTTGTCAACGATTATTATTAAAAATTAAAAACCAAAAACGTATTGTTATATATTCGTTAGGCTTATGTTTATACACGATGTATAAACGTATACGTATGTATTGTTTATAATTCGTAGCAGATATAACGCGTTTGGAAATGACTGAATGTTCACCATTATGACGTGTTACACTTAATGTTATTGCAAAATTTTTTTAAAACTTTTCTTTACATTTAACATACGTATACATTAAGTTTTATAACGCTGAATGCTATATTTAAATACTCTTAACGTTAATTATATTTAAATTAACTACATATGCAAAACATTTACGAAATATAATATGTATGTATATACTTAGTTTGGACATAATTTAATACGATTTTTCGTAAATAAGTTTATATATGTACACACAGGTAGTTCGTATATATCTATTTGCATAGATTTTCGTTACCTTATAATAATATATTCACCGTGCGAAATTATGTTGTACATTTTTTCAAAATTGTTAAAATTACTAACGTTAATCTATACAAACACACATATCGTTGAAATCGTGTCCGATTATAGGCGAATTAGAATTTGTACGTCTATGTTTAAACTTTAGTCACGCGCTGATAACAAAAAAGAAAAAAGAAATAAATACGTACGATTTAAGCCGTTATCCTAACTATATAAGGTAAAATATTTTCTATTTACGCAAACGCGTGTATAAGAGACGTACCATTTAGAAAGTGTAGCATATTTTCGGTTATTAATGTAACGACTTCGTATTATAAAGGCGCGGACGAATTCCGAACGCGTTTAATAGGACAAATTGTATATCGGCCTTTTGAGTAATATCGTATACTACGTATAGTATATGATATTACTCCGAAAAGCGTACTCCGTGCCCGATAAAGAAAACAAAAATGAAATTTGGTCGGTTCAATCGCGTCATTGTCAACTATCGTTCATATAATATTTATATTATTATAACTCGTATATATACGCGTTTGAAGTCGAGTTTTTACCGTTTATATACTTATATATATATATACATACACGATATTTATTTCGATATAAGGTACGCACGTTTCAATAACGTTCCGAAAGGTCGTCGGTTTAAATTAACGAGCGAGTCTAGAAAGCGTTTAATAAAAACGGGTATATTTAAAATATATTATACCTACTAAGAGAGATAGCGCGTTAATACTTTTCATATACAGATTATATAAACCGTTCGGAATATTTTAATAACACGTATTATTGTGTGCACGCGCGACGATGTGTATTCGGTTCTATGCCCAGCAGATATGTATGTATACATAACCCGTTCCGTCAAGTAGCGCGTGTTTTCGTGTATAAACACGTATACAATTATTATTGATAGACAGATATAATAAGTCCTTTCGCGAGTTTTCGGTCACGACTTCCATATTATTTTAGAAAAACGTACAGAATAATATATAAATAACCGTTGTATATTACACGCGTTATGAAAATAACACGCACGCAGAATTTACCGTTTTACTTCATTATACTACTATACGGTGTACATAGAAGCGGGAACCGAAAAAATCGTGTGCACTGTGATCACACGTGACATGGGTATTAAACGAAATTTACCGCACTATTAAAAGGCCGAAATTCCGTTTTTCACGTTGATTGATCTCTACCAGAGGCAGATTTTGTTTAAAAAAAAACGTGATTTTTCGACGAATTCGATTTCAAAATGTCGACGATCCTATTGGAAACGTACGATAAAACAGCTTAAGGCTGTATAAAATTACACCGTAACGCATTCTATACATTTACGATTATTGTACGGCGATTTAAAAGACATTACATCTACATACAATACGCCGTCATCGTGAGTCATCGAGAAAAGAATTTTAAAAAAATGATCGTTTATTTGTCAACACGTAAATCAGGAAAACAAATTTCCTATATGTACAGTGAATTCGTGAGAATTCGATCCTCCTTTTATCAAGGTTGAGGATTGACGCGTTTCATAATCTTGGCTAGTTGCTATTTTAGACGAGTTTATACATCGCTGCTAATAATAACATAACGATTTATTATTATTGAACATTACGAAGTTGATAAAAACAGTTAATTTCGTTTAACATATCGTATATAATCGCATTCTTTGTACTTTACCTTGTTATTCTATTGCAATAAAAACCACGTATAAATAATATCATTATTTTGCTAGGTGAGACAATATGACAAAAGAGTAGTTTAATAACGTATTTTCTGCAACTTTTAAATTGATAACTTATTTTTTTTTCAATTATCTACAATAATAACGTTTTTTCTCAATTTTAAAAAGTAAATTTTTACTCGACATAGTTGGTTATTATTATTTGAATCAATTTAACATCAACTCGTTCAAAATCAAAAATAATTTGTCTAAATAATTATAATTATTTATTACACGCGTAATTATAAAAATAAACGTTTCAATTATTGCGTTATTAAAGACTTAAAGTGTGTGTGTGTATGTGTGTGTGTTTGTGTAATATCATATAATACGCTGTTTAATTAAAAGCAATGGAGTCGCTTAAGGCTTTTAATAAGTCTGCCAGTTTTAAAGCTGTAAAAAAAAATGAATTCCATTTCGCTATACCGCGCTTTTCAACAATTTGTATTAAGAGTGTTAGGTGAACTCTCCAACTGTCCGTATAGTGCTTTCTCGTTAGTAATAATAATATAAAATTAAAATCGCGTAAAACCGCGTACACGTTTTCTTCGGTTATGTCTAAAGAAAATATCACGAAAAACCGTAACGTAGAAATATATATTAAATATTGAACTCTGTATTAAATCTGCGTACCCTACAACGCCATAACGTTCCATAATTAAAAATCAAACGTGTGCTTTTTAAATGTTCTTCTCGTTCGGGACGGAATACGAATAGGCTATGATATAAATTCAGAGGTTTTGGGCTTGATTTCTTATATTCAGTCACAGTTATTACTTACCGCCATCAAACGAATCGTCGGGAATTGATATTTTTCCTTTACGAAAAGTATTTTATGACAATGGTGACGCGATAAAAAAGAAAATCGATTAACATTTTTTAATACGCCGTACGCGTTGGATTATACAAATACTATTAAATGTCAATCGAATTTAATAATAATTAAGTAGAATCTTGTTTTACTGCTACGTGCATGTATACATTCATACGTCGAAACGTCATTTATATAGCTTGATAAACTCGACGTAATATTTCTATCAATTCGCTAAACTCGTCACGTTATTTATTACGTCATTATAAGGTTCTGATACCATAGAGAACATATAAACCGATTCAAACGAATTGTTGCTAACAAATATATTTATTAAACATAGCTATATAATAATTTAAACTGTATTTCTACTTAAAACGAATAGAACGCGAACACAGACCTGAATATAAATAAAAATTATACAATTTTTTTCACGAGTCAAATTAACTCAATTTTACGGATAAACTGTAAATTCCAGCCGATACCTACTTGGCGAAGTGTGCGCACATACGTTTGTATGTCTATATAGAAGTAAACGTTGTTTATGATTATTACATAATCGGAACAAATTTATAATTTTTACGGAGAAATTTAATTTGATTATTTTTTGCTCCTATATTTTATTAAATCATAGTTGATAGTAAAGTTGTGTAAACACCTATCTATGAATGCACGTAAAATTAAAAAAACTGTTGCCCTTTATTTCTTTGTAGGTTATTAAAAAAATTCAATCTAAAACATTTTTACCTTATTTTTATTATATATTTGCGTGTGTTACTTGTTTTCAAATAATAATTTCTGCATACTCGTGAGTATTTATTCTTAAAATTGTTTTTCATTTGGATTTTAATTTATCTCATTGCCAGAACCTCAAACAATATTTTACTTTCTTCGACCACAATAACCACGAACCAATCAGCAGCATTTTCTAAACGCACCTACAATCCAATATTATATAACCGACAAAATTCAAAATATATATATTTCGTTCCGAATTGGGTTTTTTTCCATTATTTCTTCGTGATATTCTTAAGGTGTTTCAGTTTTTTTTTTTTACTATTACGTTAAACCAGATTAAAAATTACATCATTAGTAATTCGTCGTAGTCTATGTTATAGGAATGGACTGGGATCAGATTTAGGGAGTGCACCAATGTAATCAATTATAATGAATAATAATAGTAACATCTAGTCCAAAGAAACGTTTCGTGTGTAAAGTTCATCGCGCAGAATATGCATCCCGTAGGACACGAATGATGAACGTTTAAAAGTTTAAAATGTTTATATATGCGTTTTTACGAGGTCGATTCAAAATTAAAATAAGGTCCAAATTCAAAAGGTCACATAGGAGAACCAAACCGACGATCATTTCAGCCGCTCTCTCCCTACCACATACACACACACGCGCGCGCGCCAAAGCCACAGGTTGTAAATAACTATTTATCATACGCTAGAAAGCGATCCATACATGTATACATAGTGACACGACTTTCAAAACAGCTTAAAGGATTTTCGCTAAATGTTATAAGTAAATAAATATGTATATTATATATATACAGTTTTGAGTGAGAAAATGAATTTAGGGGATGAAATAGAAAAAACGAAGTTCCAAGTGTATGGAAACATTCGCTTAAAACTAATTAATCGTTTTTTTTTTTATATTGGCTAATGTTAATGACGGCATATTGCGTGCGCGATATTTAATTGAATACCGGTTGCGATACTAAAAGTTTGCAATGACAATAAAGTGATAAAGTCTCGAAATTGAAAAAAAATAATTTAAGGAGTTTTCAGGGACGCTCGTAATCTGAAAAACTCCATAATTCGTACTTTACGGAAATCGTATAGACAAACAGACGATTCGACGGTTAAGTGTACGATGAATTTGTTTTTAGTTTTTTAAATAAACCGAACAGACACCGCGGTACCCATTACACATTAATATTATATCCTTAAGGCGACTTAACGACGATTTACGCGTACCTACACTCGCAAAATAATCCCTATTTTCGCAACGTTCGTGTAATGACAAGAATAGAAAATCATTACGAATACAGTGTAATACACATATACCCACCAACGAGCACGCGATACAGCACAGAGCCAAGAGTTGCACGCCCAAAACCAACGCGGTTTCCTCGTCCATGTTTACGTTACGTGCAGAACTGTGGCATGCACGGACACACACTCGGCCGATCGGTAAATTCCTGTTCACATAATAAAACGAACGAATTCGTTTACGAAATTACGCGGACAACGGCGACGACAACGGTTCCTTTTTTTCGTTCGCTTTCAAGTTCGAGCTCGCGGCGAACGAATATAGGACGCACGTCACGACCGCGCGATCCAAGTACGCGACGCACACTGTAGACCATCACGTTTAGAGTTTCGTTGGCCGTCGCCGCCGCCGCCGCCGCCGCGTTTAATAGAATGTATATATTGTGCGCGCGCGTGTATATATATATATATAATGTCACGATTGTTGCTTGCACGGCAGATGAAGATTTCCGATTGTCATCGGCCGTATCCTATTTTGTACGTGTCCGATTGGGGCCGGTCGCCGTATAGAAAGCGACGCGCGATGCGTGCCATTTAGGCGTAGGAAGTGTTGTTATAATTATTTTTTTCGTCTTCGTCCGCGTTTCCTTATTTCGGACGTCAATTAAAATGTTAAAACCCCGATCGCAATCACGCGTAATATATTACACCGCCCGATAATACGGCGAAGAAAGGAATGGCACACACGCCGCCGCGCCTATTAACCGCAATACGCGTATATATAACACACCCACGGAAAGCCGAAATGAGAATAGATCAAAGACGCGGACAAAATTCGCGTAGAAAAGACAAAAAAAAAAAACGTCTTGGACGTACAGAGACTTTCGTCGTCCCGCTTTGTATAACACGTACCGCGGACACGGTCGTCCCGGGCACTCGCGTATAATAACGCGTAATTAAAATACATACCCGTGTAAAAGATTGTACCCGCCTACAGTAATATACACTCGCGATGACGAACACAATAACGGTCGTTAGTGAAAAGTATAAGTAGGCAATACGGACAATGGACACAGTGAAAAAGAAAGAAGACGACGCCGGACAGTAGGAAAAAACGGGCTTTGTCCACCGTCACCATTCAGAATCGGATTATAATAACGATATACCGCGGTAAATAAACTGTAAAAATCGCGTAGGCATTTTTTTCCAACTACTAGAACGGAACGCGCGACTTATATACGCGCGCATAGACATTGTTGCGATATAACAACGCGTTTTTCACGTCGACCGACGTATCATTAACGTCAAAACGCGACACAATACGTATATATTAAAAGATCGTTTCTTAACGCGACAATTTCAAAAATTGTTCTCAGATACACCGAGCGTTTAACACACGACGGTGGGTTATGTTTTAAACAAGCTCGCTTTAAGAAACAAAAACGTTATACTCGCGAATTGGATTCTTTTTGAAATTGTATATTACTACCATCGACAAATGTTGGATGTAATCATTACGAAATACATTTCGATTACGTTTACAATATTGTGCGCTCGCGTCTGCGAAACAACCTTAATATTTTAACTTCGTCGAGAATCGGAATACGAGAAATATTATTGTATTTTCGACCGCGCCGTCAGACGTATTTCAACTTGAAAACGTTGGTACTTTCATCCATGTTTCTCGTAATATTATAAAAAATTTAGAAACAAGCCTCCAAATGTACGTATGATTACGAGTCCTAAGTTACGTCGAATATCGGTTAAATCAGTCTTGTTATAAACAAAAAATATTAAATATTTTTCGCCACACGAGCCTATTATCCGTTTTAAAAATAATTCGCTCTAATAGCGATATAGTTTTATTTACGAGTGATTTTGAAAAAAAAAATCGTCGGTTAACGTTTTTTTTCGGACGATTTTCTACAATTTAAAAACAACGTATTTCCCAACAGCGTTTTTAAAAACCGGAAACACGTTAAATTTGAATTTTACCCAATATTGTTTAATACAGGCTCTGCTTACAATCGTTGGTTCGGTATTAAGTCGAAAAATCCGAATTTATTACGGCCACGTTAACCACAGTATCGAGCAATAGAAAACGATTTACTTATGGAAATATACGTACAAGTAGAATATTACGATATTTTGTTATAATTTATAAGCGTTGATAAAAAGTACGTTCGGAACGTATATCGACGCGTTGACTTCCCACTTTTCTGAAATTACCCAGACGATTTTCGCTGAGAAACAATCTCGGAATTTGAACGATTTACTATATAAATAAGCGATGGCTTCGCGGTCTCCGAACACGCGGGTAATTTATCATTTTGTGTGGTCCTAAAGAGTTAATAGGATAAATAAAAAATACGAGTGGCGAACGAAGAAATACGCGGGAACGTCAAATTAAACGTTTTTAATGGCGTATTTTTAACGTATATCGTAAACATTAAAAGTACATTTGCGGGGCCTAACGCCAAGCGCGCGTTATAACGTAATAATAATTCAACCGTAGGTTTTTCAAGTGCGCGTTTCTCGAGAGGTGTTACGGCGTAAATCACGATTGTAATTGTTATCGTACGTGTGAAATCGTTCGTAAAATAATAAACTACGATACGGGCCGACAATATATTTGTCCGAAGTGCGCAATCGATATACTTATGGGATACTAAAGAAGAAACCTAATGTACAAAATGTATATATTTGTTTTCAAGTCAAGTGTGTGTGTGTGTCCGACTATCGTAGCGAATAGATCGTATATTATTATTACTTATAGTCGAGTAACTCGAATGGTATGTAGGTCGTTATATGTTGTGTTTATGAACCGTCTGGGGCGCGGCGTTCGTCATTCAAATTTTAAAACATCGTCAAGTGTGTGTGTGTATGTGTGTGTGTACCTTAATTTGGAAACCATAATCTATCTTCGGCTTTTTATTAATTATAATAATAACGGTGCCGGTCCGACCGTTTTGTTCCGAAGACACGGCGGTCGTTGTAGGTGTAAATGACTCAACTCCGATCCAATCCCGACAAAATGTGTACCGACGCGATAACGATAATAGCGTAGGTTCGCGCCAAAGTCGATAATATTACGACGGTATAAATTTGCCGAACCTAAACGTATTATCACGGGACGTCAGCGATATTTGATGTCGATGAATAATTATGGTACTCGGCCCAAACTAAAAGTACGGCAACACTTCCGGTTTAACGAAATTAATAAAACGAATTTAAACCGTTCGAATTACGTAATTCGATAAACAATTTTTCACACGGTTATTCGCTACATTTTCAACGTCATTTATTTAATACGTATATACGCGTGAGCGTGTCGATTTATTTCGATTATTTTTTTTCGTTTATTTTTATTTCGGTTTCCTATAAACACGGTGACCTGTGTAATTAATCGTAGAAAAAATACGGAAAAATTGCACGTTCGGTTTTGATAAAACGGGTTTTATTGCGAATAAAAAAATATAGATATATATATTCGAATTAGATAAAAAATAAAAAAACAAATTAATTCGTTTAAACGCGCGAACGTTACATTATACTTAGGGAAAAGAGTTAAAAACGATATTTGATAGGACCAGAAAATATGAAAGTGTAAGACAAGAAGTAGACGGTACGTGTTAATATTATTAATTTTTTGTATTGTTTTAAAAAAAGAAGTCCGATTAAAATAGCGAAATAAAAAAGGACTGTAATATTTTATTCGTTTTCTTAAATAACATACGTACACGCGTGTTAATAAAAACATATAGCTGTTTAGCCGTGGCAACGATCCATTATAGTTTCGAACAAATAACGGTCTCACTATCGACGATATCGCTTAATTCATAGATGTGGTTCTATTATTTTCGTTAAATCTTACGATCGTATTCGACGATTTTTAACGAAGCCTAATAAACGATTTTATAAGCACGTATTTGATTGCGTGAAACACCCACAGACTTTACCAAAATTATCTTCAACTTTACGGCTATTTAATATTCCGAATTATCCTAAATACCTCCAACGGTTCGCCTTAAATGTTTTTATATGGATAACATAATGGACAAGCTTGAATAGATATTATCTAGTGTTTTTCTCACGAGTATTGTGAAATATTATGAAAAAATGTAGGGACCATCATTCCCTCGTATAATAATTATCAGCGTCGTGGTCACACTGTACACCAAACACGCTGTAATCGAAACATTCGAACCGCACACGGTCTCCGTAGTTGTCATCGCTGAGTGTTTGGCGTTGAGTGTTCGTCGGTTCTTGTCGTATTTGCTGGATCATATCCTTAGCTGGAACGTCGTGGCTAGAGTTCTGTTTTGGCGTCTTTAATAAGTTGAGTTTTCGATTTAACGGAATAACGAAACGTTTTCGTACAATTAACGTTCGCGCTGGTTCGTAAAGCAACATGAGCCGCCGCCGAATTCATGACAGTTACGAAGACTTGTACGGTAAGACAATCTCTGCCGATCGATTGGTACAAACTCAAACGTTTAACAACCGTTGTGATTCGTATTCATTTGTTGCCACAACGCCGAATTTCGCTTAAAACGATATTTTTGTACATAGTCACCTTCTTTTATGCTTTCTCGATTTTACGTAATAATTCGTGTAAACGCCGTTTTTTTTCGTCGTATATACAATTTACTAAATGACCCAGGAACCGTTCTATCGTGTATATTTTCTAATTTTATTTCGTCAGAATTGACTTTTTTTTCGTTATTTGAATTGACGTCGTATTATCACGATCGTCGGTAGGTTTTTTATTTGTACGTAAACGTTAAATAATCGCCATACGTACGTGCAGTTAACGATTATTATTCATCTAGTCTGTGGATCGTATATTTTGTAACGGATATTAAATAATAATTATATTTTTAACATACGATGAAGAAG
The DNA here is from genome assembly GCA_025469175.1 of Geopemphigus sp. TES_GeoC_2020. Taxonomy (NCBI): domain Eukaryota; kingdom Metazoa; phylum Arthropoda; class Insecta; order Hemiptera; family Aphididae; genus Geopemphigus; species Geopemphigus sp. TES_GeoC_2020. Next base: position 29,527 of record JAIPRN010000926.1, on the reverse strand, counting down.
TACGTTTCACTATATCCATATAACGGTTACTTTGATTTCGAAAATCCTTTTTTACCGTTTTGATAGTAAATTTACGTTAATTTTATCTTATTGTTACACATATTGTTCAACCTCGTAAATAATAGATAATAATTTTACTTTCACCAAATCCACTTGCAATTTTTAAATTGTAATTGATCCTCAATAACTAAAACATGTGCAAATACCATTTTATTGTGGGTGTTTGTAATTATATATTGAAGGAGTGTTATTCGATTTAAATAAATAAATTAATATCGATATATTACTTTTTATACAGTGTTGTATACATTGATATGTTCACCGAATAATTGGTTTTATTGCAATTTTTAGGTGCTGACCGTGCGTATAAAAAGCGCCGTCGTGGTGGTTCAGAAAGTATTGATTTAGAGGATCGATTGGAGAGTCTTATTCTTAAAGTTGGAGAAAAGGTAATTTCGTTTCGTACGTAAAATTACGAAAAATCAAAATGTGTTGGGTACTAAATTATTTTTCATTTTATTTTTATAATTAGACTACTAGTACTTTAGAAAGTAATTTAGAAGGCTTGGTGAGTGTGCTAGATGGTGACTTACCAAACTTTAAGAAAAAAGTGCTCAAAATATTGGTTGATTGTGCGGTTAACATGCCAGAAAAATGTACCATTTATTCAACGTTAGTTGGCTTACTGAATGCTAAGAACTATAATTTCGGTGGCGAAGTAAGTGAATTTAGTATTGTTATATAGATTATGAACTAACCATCATTCATAATACAAATATTGTACAAAATATAGTTTGTTGAAAATATTGTGCGCGCTTTCAAAGATAGTTTAAAAAATAATTCGTGGAATGAAGCTAGAGTGATTTTACGTTTCATCGGTGATTTGGTAAACTGTCACGTTGTATCCGCCAGTTCATTCGTACAATTAATGAGTAGTTTATTGGACGTTACTAAAGAAGACGGAGTTCCTAATGTACGTAAAGACTGGTAAGTGTTCGATCTGTTTAGTTAAAAATTTTGATAATAGCACAAATATGTTTTGTGTCTAATAGGTATTGTTACGCTGTTATGTCGTGTTTACCGTGGGTCGGTAGAGAATTATACGAGAAAAAAGAATCACCTCTCGAGATGTTGTTGACAACAATTGAGGTGTATTTAAACAAACGTCCTAAGAAGCACGTGAATATGTTGCGTATTTGGTCCACAGACGTTCCCCATCCACAGGAAGAATATTTGGAATGTTTATGGAATCAGGTGAAAAAACTGAAACATGACAGCTGGACAGAGACTATTATACCAAGACCATATTTGACGTTCGATAATGTCTTGTGTGAAGCGCTCCAGCATAATTTGCCCGTTATTGTGCCGCCTCCACACCATAATGCTTGTGTGTATCCAATGCCATGGGTTGTGTACCGAATGTTTGATTACACGGACGTTACTGACGTATGCGAATAACATATTTATTTTTTTTTAATTTGAACTGTCGATGTTAAATTGAACTCTACGCATTATAGGGTCACATAATGCCTGGCGCCCATTCTATTGAACGATTTTTGGTGGAAGAACATCTACAACAAATAATTGATATGTCAAGTAAAAATAGAAAAGAATGGTAAACGAGTTTTTAATAAATAATCGATTAAGAGGATGCGAGCGTAAATTTGTTTTATGCGTCTAACGCGTTACAGTGAGAAACAATAATTTCTCATTTTGGAACCTAATCATTGGTGTTGAGAGTAATGTAAGCCAAGAGTAACTTCGAAATATTATATAGCGCCTTACGTGGAATTTAAACAATGAATTATTTTCAAAGATACAATAAAAGTTAAAAATATTTAAATTTAAACGTTTTTAATTTTTTTTTTTTTTGAAAAACAATGTTTTTAAGTTATTTAAATACAGTTCTAATTACCCTAACTAACTATAAAGGCTAATGAGAAATACTGAACAATGGTTTTATTATGGTATGTATGTATGTAATGGGCGAAAACAATAAATTTATACTCGTATCCTGTTGTGGAAGGTTTAAACTTTTTTAATAAAACCTAATTATTTATATATAAATATGTATACAAATTAATTTTTATTTCATTTTTTATAGTGCAACTAATTTAATGAACTTTGTGCACAAAAATAAAGTGCCTCTAGAGTATTGCGTCGTCGAAGTGATATTCAGTTTAATGTTCCATCAACCTAAACCAAAATATTTAGAAGTTATGTTCGGTTCTTTATTTATAGAGTTGTCTAAATTGTCAACCAATACAATGCCACTTGTATTGGCTCAGACAACAGAAATCTTATATTCTCGTATTGAGTCTATGCACGTCTGTGCTTTTGATAGGTATGTGTGTTACGCTTTATATCATTTTTAAGCCCTTTTTTTTTAACAATTTAATGGTTTTTTTTAGGTTTGTATCTTGGTTTGCGTACCATTTAAGTAACTTTAAATTCAGTTGGTCTTGGCAAGAGTGGGCTGATTGCTTAGCTTTAGATCCAGAACATCCAAAACCGAAATTCGTGCGCGAGGTCCTACAAAAAGCCATGCGGTACCGATTGATTTTACTTTTGATTGAATCTGGATAATATTATACAAATGTCTAATGTTTTCAGTTTGTCATTTTACGAACGTATGCGTGATATAGTGCCACCTGATTTTGAACCATTATTACCCGAAAAACCGGAACCAAAATTCAAATATATATTGGAAAAGTCTGGTAAGATTCCAAGTTGTGTTTTGTTTCGACATAATTTGCAAAATATTAAATTTTTTCAGTATTACCCGGCCAGTTTCTATCAAACACGTTACTAACCAAAATACGTAACAAAATAACTCCCGAAGATGTAATTGAGATATTAAAAGAACCGTTGATGTTGGAAAATGGAGAAATTTTAGAGCCAGCTGACATTTGCCTATCAAACCCAATAAAAATTGATGCTTTCGTACAAACTCTATTATTCATAGCTAGCAAGTCATTTTCACATGCCTTTGCGGCCATCACAAAGTTCATAAATGTGTTCAAGGTACGTTTGATAATTCAAAAGAAAATAATTGATGTATATATATATATATATATATATATTTGGAAATTGAATAATGTGTAGGTCTTAGGAGAAACTGATGACGGTCAGTTGCAAATACTTAAAAGTACTTTCGATCTATGGAACGCTGATCAGCAAATGTTGACAGTGCTTATTGACAAAATGTTAAAAACACAAATTGTTGAATGTTCATCTGTGGCAAATTGGATATTCTCTAAAGAAATGATTCACGAATTTACTAAGTAAGCTACACGTGTATAATTTTTTTGTGTATTTAGTCAATTGTTTACTATACCGTTATTTAGATTGTACATATGGGAAATATTGTCATTGACAATCAATAAGATGTCCAGGCATGTAGATCGTCTTACTAGAGAATTGAACGAAGCTAGAGAAAAATTGCGCACAACCACAGCCACTTTGAATAGTTCAGACGACAGTGATGCGGAAACGGAAAAAACTGAAACAAAACCTTCTCGGCCATCTATGACATTTGGTGGACAAGTTGCAATGGATGTGGATGATAATGTCACAGAAGAAATGGTTGAACGCATGGAAGAGAAATTAGAAATGGCACAAGCTGATCAAAAAAATCTGTTTTTGATTGTATTTCAGGTATTTCTATAATTATTATGTGACAAAAAACCAAAATAAATAATATACTTTCGTTTTTATTTCAGAGATTTATAATGATATTATCCGAACATTTAGTAAAATGTGATACAGACGACAGACCATTTGACACATACTGGTACAAGTACACTATTGGAAGATTGCAACAAGTCTTTTTAGCTGTAAATATTAAAATTGAAACCTTTTTCTTTTTTGTGTGTGTTATATATATATACACACACACGTCAGTATTTTGTTTATACGCTTATATTTTGTTTATATGCTTGTCACTCTCGGTTTGGTTTTAAGAAAAAACTACATTTCTCAGAAATCGAGCCATTTTTGAAAAAAATTAATCCCTATAATTTATAAACTTATTAATGAGAAAAACTTGTTTGGTTTTTTTTTTAATTTACCTCTTTATTATGAACGTAGAATGTTCTTAGAGCTATTGATAAATTTGAAGTTTAATGACTATGGTACAAAATATTTCTGGAATGTTCAAAAACAGTTTTTTATATTTTTTGTCCTATTCTTGAATCTTTTGTATTTCAGTTTCGATAAATACTATGTACAAATTTTACGTCAAAGAAAACAATATTCAATTTTCAGTTTATGTATATATACAAAAAATATGTTTTTCAGCATCATGAACAAGTGCAAAAATACAGCAGTACTTTAGAAGGATTACTTTTCACTCAGGACTTGGACATACATATTCTTGAAGTATTTCATCAGTTCTTGGCACTCCGTTCATAAGAATCATGTTATTTGTATTCTTACATTATAGTATAGATAATTGACAAGATAAATTAATTTGTTTCGGTAATGTAATATTCGGAACACAATTAGTCTAAATAGAAAATAATTTTTAATAATTTTTATTACGTATTACACTACACGATGTAAACACTATGTAAAATTTTCAATATCACATTTTTCGACCTATGTACGATAAATATTTCTAAAAACGAAAAAATATATTTATATTATTTATTATTGGTTGTATTGATTCGATTATGATTGAGATTTAAACATAGCTAGTAACTCATTGACATCGTCTTTGGATCCCATGAAAACAGGTGTTCTTTGGTGCAAAGCTACGGGCTGAATGTCCAATATGGGTATTTTGCCATTGCTTGCCACACCACCTGCCTCTTCAATTATAAATGCCATTGGGTTTCCTTCGTACAACAAACGTAACTGGACAGAAAAATGAAATAATTTATGAAAATGATAACGGATAAAACTGTACATGTATATATATATATAGATTGGTATGCATGTATAGTGTGTAAATTATGATTACGATTCAAAAGTTATTTGAATTCTTTGATTCTTATGTATTAACAACAATCATTTATTCAACGAATCCGAACTAACGATTATTATTTATTTATTATTGTCGTTTTGTACCTTGCCATTGGGCGCTTGTTTCGTGGCTGGATACATGAATATACCGCCGTACTTCAATGTGCGGTGCACATCTGCTACCATTGAACCAATGTACCTTGCCCCATATGGCTTACCACACTGAGGAATCAAAAGCAAAATTTCGTCATATGATTATATTTTATTACGTTTTTTTTATTATTTATTTAATTAAACTCTAATATTAATTGTTTTTTGGTACATAATTTAGTCGCTCAAAAATATATTACTCGATATTCAATAAATTTGTTCAATTGTTAATAATTGGAGAAAAAATTTCAATTTCCCACGAAACTGGTCGATTTAATCTCAATCAATGTTTTAGACACGACTAAAAATTCGAGTGAAAAACACGAAATCGGATCCGGTAATAATAAATTTTGGGTTTCAAGAAAGGTAATTCCTTGTTACCCATCCATTTCATTCGAAGAAATAATAAGTAATTTTTATTGGTTTGTGGTCGCCTGTATACCTTTCGGATTAATTTTTTCGAAATTGGCTTTCAAAAATGTTCGTTTTAGTCACAACTCAATTCGTATTTAATACAAATAAATTGGCGACAATAAAATATCGTATATTACAAAGCAAACTCCGAAATTACCGCAGGGTCTTTTTTCCTTCGGACGTACTCGGTCACGGTTTCGTCCCACAGATGGGAATACCCTTCGTTGATGCTATAGATGTTCCCTTTGCTGGGTATTTTGATGTTTATTTCGGTCAACAGGAACTCGCCGATCGCCTGAAAAACCGATACGATCGTAAACATTTTAAAACTAGACAAATTAACGCGGTCTTAATAAAAAAAAATTCATTCCTCCCCCCCAACCCCGCAGGATAACTCGAAAACAAAGGGAGGCCAACAGGGTGTTCGTATGTTTACTGTTTAGAATTGAATTCTAAACTCGCTTCGAGGTTTTAGGTTTAACATCGACGGTACGAAGAAAATGACGCATTTCCGTGGACGCGTTCAAACCAAAAAAACGATAATTCGGTTTCGAAACGGTTAAACAGAAGAAAACAAAAATTATAAATCATTTCGCCGCGTCGTTTACCGGGTCCAACATGAATCCGTTAACGCCACTTCCTTTGCCCAACGACAGGACCATCATGGTCGCACTACCGTAGAGCGCGTAGCCCGCGGCCACCATGTTCTTTCCCTTTTGGAACGTATTGTTGATGTTCGTCTCGTTGCTATCGTCGGTTTTCCTACGAACAAATAACGTAATCAATTCGGGGACGTCGTGTACACGCGAATTATTTCACAATAGTACATCGGCGGTTTTCGCGATATCGTATCCCGCAGTTATTCAACGGAAACGAAACGATTATTTTTGTACTGGACTTTATTGTTGAAAAATGCACGTAGTGAAAGTTCGCCCCCGGTCGGTTTATTTACGCGGAACGCGCGGCGTCGTTTTCCCAATTGATCAGCACACAATTGAATAGGAGTAGGGTATTGTATTATTGAAAATTGAAATCGCCGCGGAAAACCAATCTCGTTAGTCGTTTCAACCGATCGTTCTCCATTTACTACTACGCGAACTTCCCGACGATTATTTTATTTTGGAAATTTCGAAAATATTAAATATGAAAATTTAGAAATAGATTTTAATTTCGTTTAAATATAAAAATTACGTTGCCAAAAAACGTGTCTTCGTTTACTATTTAAAATTTAAATATGAACCGTATAAACTGTATTCGACGTGCTGTCAACTTAATGAATCTCGAGTTTGCGCGTCGTACATAATATATATTCTATACCGTATTAATTGCATAAACGTCAGAATACGAATTATCTCGAAAAGCGCGAATGTCACATTGATGCGCCCACACACACGGGCACGATCAACGAGACAGCCGCGTTCCTAAGTACGGTTTTGTCAACGTTTATTATATTCGTGGCGCGTATATTGCCGTAAAATTACGTGCCAATGCGGGCGGTTGCCGCCGTGTTCGTAATACCGTTAAGATAATGTGCACAGAGCGATCGCGTACTTGAATATGCCGAAAATAGATCCGATGGAAACGAGGCAATCGATGTTGGACGATCCGTCTAGAGGGTCGAAACACACCACGTATTTACCTCGTTTTTCAGTCTCAATCTAAACGTCGAAACAAAAACGGTTTTTCATTTCGATAAAATTGTTTATAAAAATTACAATTCGCCGCGTGCGCAATAGTAACGCGCTCGGGTTTATTACGTTTCGTAAAACGATCGTTTCAATCGCCCCGCGATTAAGTTAGGTTAGGTTACCACGACCCGTCGTGCGTGTAAATACAATATTTCGCCAAAACGTCGCTAAATGTTACAACGCCCGCTGGTATTACACTTCTTCGCGAATACTCAGACTATTGCCGTTTCAAAAATGCGTATATCTACTTAATATCTGTACCGGTTAGGTTAGGTGTGAAGTGCTACCCCAACCCCACACACACACACACACACACACAAAGCGCGTTCCAGGTTAACCCACCGACGTCAACTTAGAACTTTGTCGGTACCACGGGGGTGGGAAGCCCCACTACGCGCTGAACCGGCTTGTCACTTCGGAGGTAGTGCCGGTCCAAGAATAGGGTACGGACCTTTTACGGTTCGGTGCTAGTGGTCCCTAGGACGACCCGTGACTTTTGTCACGAAAGACGACTTAGCGCTAAGAGGAAGGTACGTCGTGAAACGGCTCAGCCATCAAACTCAGGGAATCATCTCGTGCCCCCTCCCCCCACAGGCATATTCAGCGGGGGTACGTATTGCCGGCTATGAAAAAGGTTAGGTTACAATACGTGAACGGGATTTTTAATAAAGAACTATAACATCAACGACGACGACAGTGGTGAAAAGTAATCATTGACGTTTCCGATACGCCGTCAAAACTTGAAATATTTCGTTTCCGACGTTCACCGGTTATACGTGTACGCGTCGAATTTAAGGCAAAGTGACAGGTCTTTCGGCTACTGAAACCGTGCGCTAACGTTGTGTTTGGACACGCGGCGACGTTACTATAAACGGTACGTACCTCAATCACAGTCTCGTTCTCTTCACTGACCATCATGTTCACCGTGTACGATGACGACAACATGTTGACGAACAGTTCGTTGCTGAGCACGTCCAGTTTCTTGACGTCTTCGCCCTGGACATTCGTGGACCCGGCCATACCGTATCTACGACGTGAAACGACTTTTTATAATTCTCGGTCGTTTAAATGTCAACGATATTCGCCACACGAATGTCACGCGTTGATGTGCGAGATTAATCGATAGGACGAGTCGTCGCGGCGCGAAAGTATTAATATTAAAACGGAACTGTACCGCGTTCAAAAAAAAAAAAAAAAACGAAACGAAAAATTCGTCCGATAGAAGACGGCGTTCGTTATCGCGTTGTTCGCCGAAAGTTTAAAAATATACGAACGAATTAAGTACGTCACGCGTGTATATATTATTTTCGAAAAATTATTTCGTACATTTTCGTGAGCGTATTGTTCGAAAACGTGAGACGACGAGAGAAACCTATTACGAATGTGAAATATGAACGGAGATGAAAAAATCCGATACATTTTTTCGTTTTAGGTTTGAACCGGCGCACTCGCGAGAAACGAATGGATTCGAACGTAACGGCGAATTCGGACGGTAGAAAATACTACAGTCGCTACCTAATGCAACAACGTCCGGGCGACATATACAAATCGGCGGCGTGATAACGGAATATTTTTTTGGTTTCCCAAAAATAAGAACGTAGGAAAAAAATCGTTATCTCCGGTAGGTTCCAATAAAACGGTTTGGAAAAATTACGCCTACGGTACCGCGTTCACTCGACGGCGTCGTCAATTGTGTACTCACAGGTGCGCCAGTCCAGCCCTGCGCACGGCCGAGCTGACCGCCTTGACGGCCGTCTGGATGCTAGTCAACAGCTGGGACAGGTCACCGGTGGCCGTCGGCACCTTCTTCTGTTCGGCCAACACGAACCGGGTGAGCGTCATGCAGTTCGAGTCGAACGCCGGTGGCTCGTATTGCGACGACATTTTCTCGCGGTCGAAAAAGTACCACGGACGACGACAACCACGACCACGGTTGTTGTAAAATCTGAAAACGACGAAACGTTGACGACGACGATACGAAAACTACGGCGGGGTTGTTAGCGATGTTCTCGTTAAACGGATATTTTCGTACTCGATTAGACGGAAAACGGCCAAACGCCGCGGTACGATATTTGGTGGAAGCGGAGTGAAACAAATAGCCACTAATGAAAAGACGGGAGCGACGCGAATACGAGGAGAGGAGAGGATTGTTAACGAAGATCGCGTAGAACTACGACATTTCTACTTGCACTTAATCGTGAACTTTAATCCGCCACGGTTACGCAACGGTATAATTAGCCCGTGAATGTTATCGAAGAATAACGGACGACGACACACTATTACAGCCGGCAGCGTGTTGTTTCCCTGGTCGGAGAGATTTCATAAATCGGGTCCAAAAGTCACGCGGCAACGAACACGTAGGACAACCGATACCGTCGTTAAAAGTACGGCCCGCGCCGTATTTATTACGCGCTTGGGCGTGTTCGTCGAACAATATAATATTTAAAGACACGTCGCGTTATTGCGTGGCGAACGGACGACATTTTAGTCGGAGCCGTCGGGCGGATCTACTCGAGTACACCGCATTCTGATTTCGCAACGGACGTTACGAAATATCGGCCGATAATTAAACGGCGCGTACGTGACCGACGTTCGCGCGCCAAAGTTCGGTTTCCCTTACCGATGATTAAAGAGTAACGGTAATACAATATCCCGACCCCCCCGGTACCCCCTGTACTATATATTTTATCGTCTTGTACGTTATTTCCTTTTGATATTTATACGAAGGTTAACGCGAACACTCGAAGGTAAATAAACGATAAAATTTCGATTCCCGACGACGACGGTGCTAGTTATTTTTGACGTACATACACCCGCGACCTTCCCGTGTACGTAAATTGTACCGGGAGGAGGGGGAAGCGCGTAATTTTCGTGAAAATCCGCAGAGTCGTATTGGGGGGGGGACCGAAAAAACGAAACGTAACCGACAATTTCCGTGGACTGAAAGTGATCATGGGATGCGCAGAGCGTTGTCGGCGCGAAAAACTTGCCGCCGTTTTTCGAATTATATTCGCCTGTCCGGCGTGATCACCCGACAACGTCAAAAAGCGGTTCGGGGTTTTGTATGCGCGCCCGTTGTGTCCGAAAACCGTGAAAACGTAATAGCGAAAACAAAAACCCGCCGATCGTGTGTGTTTGTGTGACCCATACCGGTTTCCTTTACCGGTATTAGCGCGCACGGGTGTCCCGGGAATTTCCGCCAATGTCGTTGAAACGTACCAGTGAATTTTACCTTAATCGGACTGCGGTCGTTGTTCCGACGTTTACGACGAATTCGGTCAGCTGCGTATCACCGGGACGCCGTTGTTGACATTGAGTGAACGACTGAACAGAGACTATTCATAGACAGCCGTGGTTATATATCTCGTACAGCGTACATACACACATACACACTGGCACTGACATACATAGAACGAGAGAGTAGCCCACTACGACGTACTTGTTTACGAGATGATGGCGTAATATTAGCGTTGTTTGCCGATCGCGGGTGGTGGTGGAGGGGGAAGGCCAGAGACGAAAACAACAACAACAACAACGGCGGATTAGAACTGGAGAGGGAAGCGAGAACGTAGCGTTCACACCGTGCGCGTGAGTAACAAAAACGCGCGCGACACGAACGTAGAGATACGATCATCGAACGACCGCGTCGGTATTTTTTTATCGACGATTTAACGTTTTACGGCCGAAAAACTGTCGCGAAGCGGTCGGTCTTCGTGGTGTTACGGAAAAATCGTCGCCGACCCGGTGGACGCGAAAAGGTCGCGGTGTTTATTCGTTCATTTCGTTCTACCGCGGTCACCCGAGTCCGATACGCGGTACCTAATTACCGTCATGAACGTCAACAACACGATTACGCCGATAACACGCCGACCGGCCCTACCGAATTTCGTGTTCCGGCCAATAAGCCCGACGTTCCAGTACGTCGTCCAGTTGGTTCCACGTTTTGAATCTGTCGCCGCCGCGAGTTTATGAAACGGGAAAAAAATGTTTCCGCATCGTACATCCAGCGGTGTACGCGGTTGTTGTAATAACGCGTATTCGTTTTCGTCGTTATTCTACCGGTCCCGGGGAAATCGCCATTTTTCTATTATATATTTGGAACGTTTATCGCGTGTTCTATGCTCCTTTCGCGGTTTTAATATTAACCATGTTACTATTCGTTACCGCTATTATATATGTTACTATTCGTTACCGCTATTATATATCGTCCTTTTGGTGTTGGATAAAACTGGCGTCGTGACAATTCGGCACGGACGGACGCCGTTATCAATAATTAAACGTTTTAACGCCAACAATATTGAGAGGGGGGGCGTTTTTTATACTGTGAACACAGTCACGACAAATCGAATGTTATTTTTACGTAGGAGTTGGCATCGCGAAAGGAAACTCGTCGGTTTTGAACGATCAAAAACATTTAAATGTATCCAATTCCGTCGTCCTACACGTGTATAAGAGTTTGTCGTTTGTTTATATTAATTTCGATTTTCGTGGAACGAAAACGTTTTTTTTTTCGTATTATGTTCTTAAAATACCGTGATACAGGCTTGTATCGATTTTTGTTCTACTGTATGGAATTTAAAACCGTTTTCATTTATTCGCTTGTGTCAAAGAAATTACGAAGGAATATATTAATAAGTCGTCATTCGGCAAAATCTAAAATTGGACGCGATACGCGTGGGCGCGAAACAATATATTTGTTACGTCGTTCGTCTCGCGTACGCTCGTGTTGCGTAAGTATTCGTCCGTAACTTTTATTAACGCAAAATCGTTTGGATGATCGATAGCCTAACTACAGTAATTTAGATCAGTTTAGTTTGCGGTCGACCGTTCCGTTTTACGAAGTAACGCGCGCATTTAAAACCGAGTGGCCCTCGGGACATTCGCCTAAAATGTATTTACCGCGAGCAAACGATGAGGTGAGCACTCCAACTTCCGGCACGCCTAAACAGCCGTCACGCTTAGACGCAGACATTACGGTTGAAAAGCGCGACGGTTCGTGTTCGCTAGCGCGATGTGTTGTAAAGCTTCGTCGATTAGAAGGGACGTATCCGAACGGCCGTGGCAAAGTGTTGTCTCCCCAAGAGCCGGTGAATATTCGCGACCCGGTGCGTTTCCGCTCCGGAGGAGTGTTCGACGCGCGTATATGGACTCGGGGCAAAACGACGTCGTTCGTGTCCGATTCGGAAAAATCGACGGGCGTCGGAACGATTCGTCTCGCGGATTTTAAATCGTAGATTGGACTCATATGACGCTGTTTTGGAAATTCGATACGTCGACGACAAAAATACGTAGCGTTTCGAATCAAAAAAAGAAACGCCTAATATTTCGCACAAAGTAGCGTAGAACGACGGACGTGTTTAATTCGTGTAGTGTAGCAAAAGCCGTACCGGCGAATTATTATCTTCGGTCGTCGTAAATGTTCTCGCGCCAACCATACGGTGTGGCGCGTAAATTACGGGGACCGGGAAAAAAAATACTCGGACACCGGCGGAGTGTTTATTTAAGTACATACATACATACATAAAAACATATATATTAGGTACACAGTTTTTGGAAGCCTTAACACGTCGTTCGAATCGAATTAACTTTCGGTAGTTCTTATATATCGTATACGTATATAGTACGATGTTTGTGGGGGCGTTTTCGGTCGTATTTTTTTCTTCCCTTTTTACGCGTTGACATTTGCGCGCAGTATTACGTGTTTGAAACGACTTTTTTGACAGCGCCGCTTCGTCGTATATTACGATCGTCGTGGCGCGGTCGCGGGAAATACACGAATGCCATTAATCCGAAATAACGACGTGTATCGTGTACTTAGCGCGTCTCGTGTAAATCGCTCTACGTTTTGTCGTCTTCGTACGTCTACATTTCGGTGTGTAGCACGGGATCTTAACCATTTTCGAGTCGTGAACTCCTTCGGGACGTAAGATTACATGGTTCCCCCTCGCCCAAATAATCACAACGTTGTTTCAGATTTCGGATATATCGGACGAAGCGTTTTTGTCCTTTTTTCCGTACTTAATTTATTTCGTCAGCAAACACTTTCTCGGGTAGACGGATCGCTCGAATATCTACGAGCAGCGTCCCATTTTCGTATCTAGTTGCCGTTTCGTTTGACACGTTTTTCATTTTCCCGATTTAAGCGTATCGAAACTTTCTAACCTCGATCGATAAAATTCATCCATGTATTCGATTTCGGAAAAATTTTGTAATTTCTTAACAGCTTCGATACATAATACAACCGTATGGATATATATACATATTATATTTACCGGAATCACAATATACTACTAACGTCGCTCAGAATGGGATTCGAATACGACGATTTATCGTTTCGAATTCGAAATATCGATAAAACTCTGCATTTTCTATCTAAGCAAAGGACTCGAGTGATAACGAGCTATCGTTTTTTCATAAGTTAAAAATAATTTTTTAACTCTTGGTCAAATGGACAAATAAATAAATATATATATATATCCTAGACGTCAACGAAGAATTCGTAAAATTGAAATATCGAAGACATATTATAATTTACACAATTTTATACTCTTCGTCGTACCATTCGGTTAAAGGATGTCAATACCCATTTTCATAAGCGTTTAAGGAATCACGTTCGATTTTCCGCGTAACCAAAATTGATTTATCTATTTATCTATTGATTTTTCCCATTGTTTCACGATGATGAAGCCTATTACGGCTAGATCGTACTACACTATATATTAATCCGCAAAACATATGTGCCAAAAATGCGTTTGCGTTTGCCAGCCAGTTGTTAAAAAAAATTAAACCCTCTCCTGTTTTTATTTGTATTTATTAATTTTTTTTAATTCTAACGTCGGTAACTACGTGAGTTTGCATGTCCGACCATTTTAATAATCGTACGAAAATCTCGGTTACCATAGCGATTCACGTCAAGTACAAATCGTTAAGGCGTTCAGCGAAGGGGATTCATTTATTCCGAGTACTTTCGACACGCCGTTAAGATCAGCGTAGAATCAATTGTTCAGTTGCGAAGGTTCGCGTTTTGATTGACAATAACGAGTGTATTTCGAGTAAAAACCAAGGGAATACATTTTTTAATACGAATGGTCGTCGACGTTATTCAATACGCGAAGATTAATTTTCGAGTCGACGAGTTTTTCTTCATATTTAACGACACGTCACTTATGTCTTATTATTAAGACCTCCGATTGAAATCACTTCGAACGCGTATTTTCGAACGTTCTATATAATATGTCGTTGACCGACCGTTTTCGTTACCGTCCAATTTCTTCGACGCATGCTCTTCGTCGCGAAGTTTACGCTTATTATTGCGATTCGCCGTGGCAACGGCGTGAGAGTATGCAATTTAACATCACACGCGCGTTGTGTTCAGTTTCGTACATTTTGCGTTGGTTTTTGTGTCCCGACATCGAATTATCGCGATTATGCGATTAGGTATATCGTGTAATATAACCTACGAATAATGACAAAGCGAATGACGTAGAAGAAATCGAGATATTTGTTTTTTTTTTATGTATTCGACGAGTAAGGTTATTGGCCTCATTACTCGATAACATGAGCGATATTTACGTTTCCGAGACGGAAGCTGTTCAGTTCGATTTTCGTTAAGAGATTTTCAATGGGAGGTTGCGATAGTGACGATAGATACTTTGGGCATTATTCGATAAAATGTCTTATGGTTCAGGAGCATTGGAAAGGTATTGCAGATTGACGGAGGTCTTTACTGGGCTTAGAAAGATGTGTGTGTTGTCCCGTTGACGGCGAAAATCGTATTTTTAACGACTCCTGTAAACAATATACACGGTGGTGAATAGTACACAAAAACTAATACATACTTACTTTTCCGGTTGCTCAATGGGCTGTTATATACAAAATAATATGATCGTCAAATAGGATTCCATCGCGATGGTTAATAATTTTCCTCCATTCCTTCTTAAAATATAATAGCGAAACGCAACGGAGATTCGACCGGTCGTCCGTGATTCATTATTCTTCATTATTATATATTTATATATATTTACACGCGCGCGTGCCTTGAAGCCGCTGATAAATTCAAAAACGCTTTCGAACCGCGGAATATTTCACGTACAGCACGTTTTGAACCGGACTGGTCGGTAAAAACCAAAAACTGGTCCCATCGATCATTTCGTTCAGCCGGTCGTGGAGTTTGAACGATTCGTTCCGTACACTTTGGTATTTACCGCGAGTGTACTCGTTGAATGTACGAAATGGCTTCGTAGCGTTCGGTGTCCAAATGGCAAGGTTAAACGAAAGAGAATAACGTGGACGATTATTACCGCGACGAGTCGAATTTAAGGAATATCCTAAAATTCGGACGAAAATGCTAGCGGATAAGACTATAAAAGTTTCATCGTCATTTTACGCGTCGTTTATTCGTTTTTACGCCAAAAACGTCGTCCTCTCTCCCAAGGAAAAACAACGACGCAAAAAGGCAACATCGTAATACACTCCAAAATTTATTCGCGAAAATATTCGCTATAGACACCGCTTGTTTCTCTCTATGCCACGGGTGGCATTCTGATAAATAACGATAACAATACGTTTCGTTCTATTCGGCGTTCAAACGGTTTTCATTCGTAAACAATCGTTTTATCGTTAAAAATCAAAAACAAAACGAGAAAATAATTAAAAATTTTCCCCGTGAAATCCCAAATAACCGTCGTTATAGGAAAAAAACAATCGGCGTTAAACGCTTTTATTTAAAATTACCGGTCGATTTTCTATAATTCGCCGAAGTTCAACAAAAACCCGTCGACTCTTTCCGTGTCAGTTGATACCACACGGGGGAAACCGGTCGGCCGGCGAAATGACTACTACACCCGTGTTTCGCCGGGAGAAATTAACGTTTCCGAAAAATTTGTTTATTTTCGATCGTAGCGATTGTCCGCTTTATTATATCCGATTTATTGAATAAATACGTATATACGCGCCAACGAACCCGGACGATAAAACAAAAAGTAGTAAATAATTACAAAACGGTTCGATAATAAAACGTTACGTATATTTATAATTAATAGTCGAACGTAATCGCTAATAATTACTATTCGTGCGTGCGTGTAGCGATTAAATGCGTCAACCAATACAATATATATATTTATATATACCCTTTATCTGCGAAAATACTTATATACGTATAAAGTTACATAAAATTTGCGGTTGCACCTAAGACTCCGGCCGCGTCCGCGTGTATATAATATAAAAATAATATAGTATAATAAAACGGTTTTAGACAAATTGTACGATACGGCGTATTGTTATCCAAGTAGCCCCGCCAGTATTGTGACTGGGTAATACAAACGTGTTACTAACGGCGTACGAGAAAAAAAGTAAAAACAAACACAAACGGCGTTTGAAAGTACGTAAAAGATGACACGACGGCGAAAGCTTACGTTTTTTTTTTAAAAGTAAACCGTAACGAAACTAACGTAACTTGTTTATGTCGTTATCGTTCGACGAAAATTCGAGCTCTCGGAATATGACGGCGGTATGTACGAAGACACGGATACGAAAACGGAAAATTCGACGAAATCGGGATATCTCCGCTGCGGGTAACGGCGGGTACGCGAACGAACAGTTCAACATATACCTTGGTCGTAGTACTGATGACTCAAGTCCGGCGGTCCGCCGTTACCGCCGGCTAACAACAAGTCTTTGTTGTAACCATACAAGTCGTCCACGCACGACGACGCCGCCGTCGTCGCGTAAATGCCGCCGTCGTCGCCGCCGCCGCCGATTACACCACCGCCACCGATCACCGGATAGTGGACACCGGCCGTTGTAGTGGCCGGCCGATGGTACGCGGACGTGTAGCCACCGCCGTCGCCGTTGAACATGGCATCCTTAAGTATCGGCGGTTCGGCGGCCACGTGATGGCGGTGTTGACGGAACGGGTCGTTCGCGTACGGATCCGCCACGTACTGTTCTTGGTGATGGTGGTGCTGCTGCTGGTGATGGTGATGTTGTTGTTGGTGATGGTGTTGCTGCTGTTGCTGCTGCTGCTGTTGCTGGTGATGGTGTTGATGGTGCTTATGACTTCGAGCGCAAGGATGTGTCGTCAGCATTTTCATCAGGTCGTCCCGTTGCGACTCCAGCTTTTGAATTTCCGTTTTCAAGTCGTCGTTTTTCGTGGCCAACACTTCCGATTCCTGAAAATTTTCGAAACGTTTCGGTTATTTATACGCGTGTTCGTGTCGTGTTTCCGTGAACGCGTTCCGATTTCGAAAAGAAAAACTTTAACATCGTTCAACTTAGACGCATCATAGATGAGCCCGTTGCACGGGCGAATAATCTTTGAACAAAGAACGGACATTTCGCTACCGACAAACCACCTCCCTGTTTTGAAGAGACACCGATGATTATACATAACTCAAACTAGCCGAAGTCCCACAATTTTATGGGAGCCCAGACGCTGATAACTAACACTCGTATCTTTGACCTTATTACGGCGTTCACGATCGTTCATTAATTCTAACGTCGAAGCGTCAATTTGTTTTAGGAAATTTCCGATATGCGGTCCGAGGCGAAAGGACCATCGCCGATATATTTCACGTCGAAATTAAAAACGTCCTGAACAAATCGCAATCTACATCGACGTCGCGTATTCGTAAGACGTATTTATTTAGCTCTTCCGTATGATTCGAGTAAGTAGGACGTTCGCAAAAACCGTCGGGAATTATTATTAATAGCGCCGGTCACCGTACAACAGCAGACTCAGCCGCCGACGCTTCGGTTTCGAATGAAAAAAAGTAATACCGTCCGTCGGTTATTTTCTAAGAACACTCGGACGAACGGTAAACACCGAACGCCTAAGTGGGACATTAAGGGCCGGCGGAAACGTAAGAGAAAATTCTGCTCGTTTCGTCGAGCGGTTGTTCGCACGCGTCGGTCAGCGTGCGTTTGCGTCTAGACGAAAGCGATACGTGTCCGGCAGATATATCGAACGAAACGAAATCGTCCGCCATTGGGGGTCACATACTAGCGCGTCGAAACGAGTATATTAATTAAGCCGTCAATAGCGTTTACGATTCGCGTACGAAAAAAAATTGCGTTTCGTACGCCGGCCGAACAAGGTAACACGGTCTCCTCCCGGAGGACCCAATTCTAACGCTCCCTTGCGCGGGTGCGAAGGGGTCAAGCGGGTCACACAGGTACCAGCTGCGATATCAGCGGTTGTCCAATTAAAAATTATTATTATCGAAAATCGCGTCGGTAAAAATCGTAAATCGTCGGTCACGACGTCGCCACGCACGTACTTGGCCGGCGTAGGTGAACGGGTATTTAAATTTTTTTGTACGCGCGTGTAACACACGTACGCGTAAATACGACAACCGCGCGGATGCGAAATCTCTCCCGAAGGGATTCCCGTGTAACCTAACCGCCGCGAACGACCAGTGGTTTTCCGTCCGTTCGTGAAACAATCGAATTCCCTCCGACCCGTCGCTGCGAAGGATTTCGGTTTTGAATTATTATCGACCTTTAATCGGGATTGAACGCCGTGTATATAAAATAATATACGTACGCGACCCGAAATCCGACACTAAAAAGTGCGAAAAAATATTTCGTCATAAAACCGTTCGGGCGAAACGCGCGTGTAAAAAGTTTGTTTCGCGAACTTATATAGCGCGTTTTTAAATTTCGTTACGAAAACGGCTGCATCCACTGGGCGTGCGGCGGGCCACGCGGCTCGTTCGGAACGGGACATTATTTAGACGGAGATTTCGGGAAGTTACGATTTTCAGTTTGAAAACAACGATAAATCATTGTACTCGGTAAAACGATTCTAGCGCGTTAGGTTTATTGTAAATTAACGGATACGATAAATATCGTCGTACACGGAAAGTAACCCGAATTCGAAGTTTTTACGCGTTCTTTTTCGTCTAAAAACGATATTTACAAAATGACCGTATCACGCCGTTCGTTTTCGTCGTTTTGGCTAAAAACCAAAAAACAAAGCCGCTTCGCTCGCAACGCGCGTCGTTCGATAAATTTCCGTCATCCACCCGGGGCACGGACCACTGGTGATGTTCACAACACGTTTTACGATCGACGTGTCGGAAAACACATTTTTTTGGATCGTTACGCAACAGACTGTACGTCCGTTCGGCCGATTAGGACGCGAACACGGGCTCGGGTATAAATTTGTGCGCGTAGGCGCGAGAAAGGTTCGAATACCAAATTCTGTGAAGAAAACGTACTTTTGATAAGAAACGCTATGTTCCGTTTCCGCGAGGTCGTTGGATAACGAAAGTCGCACGGTCGTGGTGGCGGTCTGTCGCCGACGGGCTGATCGGGAAACGAAGGAAAAGCGCGAGAAAAAAAACGTCGTTTTTAATACGTATCGAAATACGTCGTCGGCTCCGAAAATAAAAGAAAACGTAACTCACACACACGGCCGTGTCCGTAATCCAAAACGCTCGTACGCAATTCGGTCGAGCAGGTGGTTTACGACGTTCCGGGTCTCGAACCGTAATTGACGTCACGATCATAACCACCATACGCGTCACGGGTTTCGTACAAAAGATCGCGACAGATCCCGGCCGCGGCGAACTCTCGACAATCCGTCTAAACGCGTTCCCTTCATTACTATCCCGGGAAATCGGGCCTATAGTGGCTCCTCTCTCGCTCTCTCCGTACGCCGCACGTTGTTTACTATCCGTTTTTCAAAGGCACTCCCCCCCCACACACACACACACCCAGACGGACGGACCGTTTTCTCGATCGACACGCGTTACCGTGTACGGATTTTTCGTCGAAAAGCGTCGTTATCGAATTTATTACGTCACGCGAATAGTGACTGAAAAAGAAACGTTATCGACTCCGGGAAACGCGTACACAGGTACGCCGCGGGTATTTAACACGTTTCTTCGAAACTCGCGACGAACGTCCCGCTCCGAACGACCAACGGCGGTCGTTGAAATACACGCGTAAAAAAAAAGTCGAGTACACAAATCGAACACAATCAACGTTATTACGCGGAATAAGTGTTGGTAAGATAACCGATAAGGAGCATACACGCGCGCGTGTATAAACAATTGTAAATTAACCAGCACGTGTAACCCATTTTTGCGCGGTATTTATATACACATATACCTATATATATATATTAACGCGTCGTAGTTACGGTACTCGAACCAGAATTGAAATCGGTATCGAATATTTCGAACTGGTTTCTTTTCACTCTCTTCCGCCTCCCATCCACCCCCTTAAACGACGCGTATAAATCGTCGGACCGAATGAATTTGATCGAATTGGTCCGCCGCCGACTAGTGTTTTAAAATCGATTTCATTTACGGTTTTCACAACCCCCCCCCCATCGGTACCACGCGCTCGGATCGAGATTGGAATGTCGGACGTCATCTATGTTTCCACACATTACCACCACCGCCGCCGGACCAAAAATTCGCGATTCGTAACGCCCCCGTATATGTACACCACGTAGTCCGAAAGTGTACGGTTTCCCTAAATTCGGCACTTCTTTTCTGGGCTATCGGAAACCGATGACAGGTAACAAATAAAATGTTCGAATCAACGAGAAACGCTTCGATAGTAAAGACGGGTCGAGAAATTGTAACGTTAATTCTGCTCGACGTCGTTCGCGCGCCGTTGATCCCGAAATAACTTTTATTTCGTAAATATAATTAGTATATCGCCGACGTACTCTGGCGCATCCGACGCGTTTTTCCATTTTTTCAAACAGTTCTGTCGAGCGTAACGAACGATTATACGGAAAATAATCGCCGGTTGTCATCACATATCGCCGTTCCGGACGTACGGTTAGTATTTATTCGGACGGTGCCCGACAAATCGTTCATCGTCATTCGCGGAGCGTTTCGCGAAACTACGAACGAATCGCGAAAACATTGATCCAGAGTACCGTCCGCCGCGGCTTTTAAATTAAAAATAAACGGAACAACCGACCCCGCCGATTACGAGCCACTCGAACCACCCGACACACACACACACACACTTGTACGTCGTAACCGTCTTGTTTACTTCCGAATTGTTCGCGCCAGTTTTCGAGGGGAAATTTGCCCCTCCGACCCGTCGGCCGTCTTTTACTAAACAATACACGGCCATCAGGCGACTGTGCGTGCGCGTGTGTGCATATGTGTGTGGGCGCTCGCGCTTATTGTTCACACACGCGTCTAGACGACGGACCCGTCGCGTTCGCGCGAAATTCGACCATTTGTCGTCTCTTCGGGTTTATAAAAGTTTCTTTTTCACGCACACGCGTTTATCGTACTCGAGCCGTCCCTTACGTCTGTCGTCATACGACGATACGTTCGTAGATAACCGCCGAGCGCGCGAAGAATATAATACGACGATAATAATAATACGCGATCGGGGGGAGATTCTATTTCCGACCGAATCTCGCGCGTACGATTCCGGTCGCTGTGACACTGTCGAGTGGGCGTATAGTGTACACGGCTACACACGGACTCGAATTTGTGACCGTCGGGCGCCATAAATTTTCGCACGTCACACACACACACGCGGATAATATATACTTACCTAACTGCTACTACGGCCGTCGCTGCCGTTCTATTAAACACACACGGGGGCTGTCCCCGTACGGAGCGCGCACACGTGTCCGGCCACAATGGTGTTGGCGACAAGCCATATCTTCGTACGCTCGCCGAAGATAAGACAATGGTGGACAATATCGACCGTACACGCCCGTGTACGATATACGGCACGGTGTAACGACGCGCGGTTTTATATAATGGTACACTCACTTGCATCAGATTTGAGGTCATTTCGCGTTTCTTCTGCCGGCACTTGGTGGCCGCTATTTTGTTACGGTCCCGTCGCCGTCTCCGTCGTTCCTCGTCCTCGGCCGTCAACTGCAAACGCCAACGTGTACGTTACGAACAAAAACCGTTTTCGCGTTTACCCGTCGTCGGTGTATCGGAACCGTCCGACGGGATGTACCCCCCCCCTCACGGGCGAGACGACGCTAACAATTACGGACCGAGAACAACAACGACGCGACGAACGGAAAAAGAACGTTATACGGAAAATTCAGAGCCTAACATAACCGCCGGGGGAAGGGACGTGACTTACAACCCAAGTCCCGGGGACACGATTCGTCGTTACTCGCGGCGTGTCGAACACGTACAATAGTCGCGGAATCGCGTCGTCCGTTTGCCGTTCGTTTCGACAGTCCCGTGGATCGTTTTCGAAATTATATAACTCTCCCTCCCATCCATCACCACCTTGTCGTTGGACGTTTCGAATGAACATTCAAACGGCAATTGTTCGCCGTTCACCGCGAAACGATTTCGCCATATAAATTACGTTATTCGTACGCGAACGTTGGTTATCGTATCGTTCGGTGGAAACGTTCGGTTATACGTTCGACAGACATCGCGAGCCCACGTTCGACTATCTTTCGTTAATCGTTTCCGTTCGCCACAGACGACCAACTATCGACGTTCAGTACGCACGGTCCTCCTCCACTTTTATTGGACGGCCACTATCGAACGTCCGTCGCTCGGGGGAAATCGGATTTTAAGAAATCTGGTGGTCGCACCGCCGAAAAAAATATTTATTTTTCTGTCGGTCGACGGAACGGTATAGTACGAGATATTGTTCCGTAGAAACGTAATCGAGATTTTTTTATACGTATTACGGGGAAAATTTTAGGTAAAAGAAAACCGAACCTTTACGTGACGGTTGTATTTATAAGCACACGTGTGTGTGTGTGTGTTATCCCCTTACGGAATATTATTTATACACACACACACACACGCGTGTCCGGAATATATTTTACGTGAATAATTTTCAACGGTCGTTATGGGCGTACGGGGACTTATCATATATACGCGCGTAAGTTCGTAGCAGAAGAACGGATATCTCGTCGATTTAGTCGTTTCCGTGGTTACACGCGCTCGTATAGACGAGGGAATAAACGTACTTATAAGAAGATACGCGCGAAACCTCTCTCGGAAATCTTTAAAAAAGTTATTTAAAAAAAAAAAAACGGGCACCGCACCCGCTGGCGGTACGCCGTTGCCCGTAGTTTCGCGGAGGATTTGAAAAAGGCTCGGGGACGGACCGAATACGGAAAAATATCTATATAAGTCGCGTTTGTAACTTCGCTGGCGTATAAACGTCGCCTAAGTCTCGCGTCACACGCACGCGCGTATATACATATATGGGTATATTATAACGTATTATACGGGCTGCATAGATAAAACTCGGGTTGGAATACACGAGTTTATTGCGTTCGATACGATAACGGTTCGCTTTTTTTAATATGACGGATTTAGGGTCGCGTCGGCCACCCGCGTATTTCCGTAAGTAAATATATATTTGCGTACGAATTTTCACGCGCCACCGTTATATGTGTTATATAGGATAATCTCCCGCCGTTCCGGCCAACACCTTTTCCTATTAGACGCGAAAAATGAAACGGCGTGTTTATAGGGGAATAGAGCCCTGCGCTAAAACCATCCCGGGGCGTTCGTTCGTTCCCTCGTTATTATTTATGATTCCCGTATACGGTTCGCGGACTTTTGACGCGTATATCGGTCGTTCGACGGGACCGTTCGCGACGGAAACGTCCACCGAGCGCGGTGGTTTAGCGTCGACAATTCGTACGACTAACCGATTAAAACGTTAAAAACAACGAATCGTACGACGTTTATCCCCTATACGTGCAGGCACCACGAAAAACTCGCCGATAGACGGACAAAGGGCTAGTGGTGCACTGTAGTAGCTGTATTCGTCAGGTGTCGGTTCACGCAACGGGGACTGGCGTCCACAGCCGCGCGTCTGTCGCAAAGGGTTTTGACTAGAGTTACGTCGGCAACGACGCGGCGTGTGATTCGTGCCGGTCTCGACACAAATGGCGGCCACGTAAACACTCGACTGGCCGACCGAAAACGATTTCTCCGATAATTCGAAATCGAGGGCCGCTGTCCCGAGCAATAAAAGTCGTTTTTTCATTTCCGGGGAAATCGAGGGACACGAAAAGCTCGCGCGAACGTTCGTCGAAACTGCCGGACGGCCGACCATCGGAATTGGCCGAAAGTTATCCCACCGACCGAGCGGGAAAACCAAAACGACGTGTTTTCATCGTTCCGACCGCGCGTGTTTATCGTTGTTCGCGGCACACGGCCATTGCCGGCCATCTCGGTATTAGCTCGTCGGTTCTTACCCCTTCGCCGTGCGACGACGCGTCGTCGTCGTAGTCGTCGTAATCGCCGCGCGGCGACTCTTCGTCGGTCGTCCGCCGTCTTTTCGCCTGACCGCCGCCCGGCGACGAGGCCGCCGACCCTGTGGACGCGGTAGCGCCCACGATCGCGACGCCACCGACCGCGGGACCGCCACAACTGTCGCCGGTCGACGCGTACGCCGTCGTCACGGTGTTCCGCTGCTTGGACCGGATGGCCATCTTAAGACTCTCCTTGATCTTCAGACTGGAGCCCCCGACGGCGGCACCCTGCACACCGAACGACGGTTGCAACGGCAACGGCAACGGTAGCGGCGGCTGTTGTTGCGGTGGCGACACGGCCGAGCACGACGTCGACCCGGACGAGTCTTCGGACGCGGGTGAGCCGCCGGAGTAACGGTGATCGTCGAACGGGTTCATCAGCGACATAATCGAGTTGATCACGTCGGGCGTGTTAGGTACCGGGCCCTGCACACCCAGGCCGGTCACCGGGTAAGAAGACATGACCGCCGCGGTGTCGATAGTGATCGTCCGCCGATTTCAATTGACAACGTGGCGCGTACGCGGACCGGTTTCGGCCGTTTCCCGAATAATACTCCTGAAACAACGAACGAACGAAAAACAAAATTAGTTCGTCCGTACGACAACGCGTCGATTTACGACGAGACACAATGAGAATCTTCGAACGGTTAGCCTTCGTCGCGCCGCGTTATTGGGCGTCACTGGGAGGGGAGTACGGGACGATTGTCGATAACAAACCGCTAATCACTTGTTCGAAGTGTCTGGGTGGAGTGGACGCGATTATTGCCGGCGGCTTTTGCCGCGTCCACTCGCTGAAGAACCGACGGACAAAAAGAAAAAACTGAAAGCCCGGTCGAAGGAGCGATTGATAAAGCGATAATATTGTACTCACGAGAGGCCATTATTAACGAGAGCCGCGCGGACAAAAGGATTTCAACAGCTTTTTGCCAATGAATCTTCACTACGTAACGAGAAACGCGGGCGCGAGCGAGGCTATTACGTCGTTAGCTTTCCCGTATACTGCCCGTCGCCGACGTAACGCCGGATCGTTTTATTCCTTTTAACGTCGTCGTGGCCCGTGACTTCGAGTTGATGGTAAAGTATCCGAATTACGTTCGATTGGCGCGACCACGCGTAACGTAAAATATTTCAGCATTTGATACGATTTTAACCGACGAACGTAATTGTAATAATAACGTAATTAAACGACTTAAGATTGAAGCCTCTATAACGTCCCGGGGAGGAGGATCGTTGTTCGCGTGATTTCAATTCGAAAACACGCCAACGTTCGAAATTGAACGGAAAATATTACCTAACTCGATTTTCGTTTGAATGAACGGGCGTAACGATTTCGTTTGTACTTGCACAGTCTTGTACGCGTACGTAAATTAATTTTCGCGTATAGGTACGAAAACGCGACGTTTACGGTTTCGTTAGCTGACCGTAGATAACGCGTACGTTTAGCGTTTTCGTTTAGTGACCGACGTCCGAGTGCGCTGCGAACGACAACAACGAAAACGAAAAGTTCGTCGCGTAGCGTTAATATTTTCGGATTTCGAAGGAATATCCGACGGAAACGTGTAAATCGTATTCGAACGTATCGTCGTCGTGGCGACACGACCCCGTGGCGTGATAACCGAATCATCGGCGCCGTGGTTCAAAAGTCCTTTTAAAAACGATAACCGCGGCGAAAAGTGTTTTTAACGAATGTCGAGAGCCGCAGAGATCGCGGCCGTAACGGCGATAAATCGTTATTTACGGATCGTGTACGATCAACCGGTGACTGTGTGGGGAAGGGGGACGTCCAGTCGTGAAAAGCTACGGGGCGCGGCGGCGTAACAGTATCGATTACACCGATTGGCTGTTTAATTTGTCGACGCGCGCGCGTATCACGAGTAAAAATACGATAATCGTATGCACGTGCCCATCGCGAACCATTTTTGTTGTACGTAACGCTAAGATCGACCGTTTCGGGAAAACGGCGACGGACGATAGAATAAAACTAAACGCCTCGACGACAACGAATCACTACCGTACATAAGAGACGCACGAACAACGGCGCGTCGTAGCGCGGAAAACAACCGCGGCCCGCAATTGTCGTACGTCGTCGTTGTCGGTGTTTATTATTACTTATACACGCGAACGCGCCCACGCGAGAAAGTCGACGTACCCGTGAAGGCAATTTCGATCGTCGGTAGAAAGTATTTCTATTCGAGATCCCGTCGCCGCGTGTTCGATCGCGGCCGGACAAACACAGCGTTTTCGATCGGTTCGTTTTGCGCGTCCCGCGGCTGACGACCCCGAAGTACTTCGACTTTTTCACTTTTCATCCCTCCTAGGGCCGACCGACCGACCGGCCGTCACGAAAATGAACGAAAATTCCGTACGTTACGTAATAATTTATAACGGGTACCCCTCGTATCGAAGATCGTCCGCCCCCCATCGGTGCTCGTAGGTTTTGTACCGTACACGTATGCACACCGACGGACACACGATTCGGCTAACGTTCTCCTCCTCCTCCCCCTGTTCAAGTACGCGGCTTTCGGGGCGAAATCGGTTGGAGACGAATCTGTGCTGTCGGCGATTAGGACCAACGTGGTCACCGGACGGCAATTGACCGCCGCGAATAACGCGACTTGTGCCGATATTATTATCGCGATCGACGAATTCGACTCGAACAATTACTTCGAATCAATCCGACGACTACGCGATCGTTCCTTTCTAAAAATCATTTTTTTTTAGGTATTCGTTCGGTCGCCGAATGTGTTGCCGGGTTCGAGATGTTTTCGCGCGCCCTGAGAGAATTACGTCTACCGTTCACCGGAATAACGGAATACGTTTTCGTTTATTATTAACGGTAGGCCGTCGGTTAAAGAAAGGTTTCTATTTTCGCCCGTTCAATCGGAAATGTCGGTTTCTTTTGTATTCGGACGCGTACGTGTACCCACGCGCTAACTTCTAGGGTAATTCATTCAAACGGGCCGATTTCGTATTATTGTTTAGCGGAGGTTTTTTTTCGGACGTTAATTGAACGCGTTATTAATATTTCGTTCGCGTCGAGTGATCGTCGTCACGTCCGGGGTTCGTAAACGCCGTAGTTTTCATACGTATACACGACGCTACGAAGTCGGCCATGACGGTGTTTACGATATATATATTGCCTAATAAATGTTGGGTAACGTGACGCGACCGCCGTTACCACAAACGCGTAATGAATGGACTTTTACTCCGCCGTGTACGAACGAATTTTTCGTGTAACGCCTCCCAGGCGGCGTTCAAGACGAAATCGGTCACGACGTCGTACGTAATTGGCGTCGAAACGACGAACGGTCAGGCGATGGGTTGGCGCGGTGGGGAGGGAGGGGTATGTGGAGGGGTCATTAAGCCGAGCGGATGGCAGGGACGCGGTTGTGTATTTGGCTCGAACGAATTACTAACCTAACCGCGGATCGGATACCGGTAAATTGAAGACGGTCGAGTAAATAAAGTTTAGAAATTACGCGAGTGGGTAGGACGGGAAAAGTGTCGATTATGCGTACGGACGCCTCCACTTTCGCCCGTACACGTCCGACGACTAACGTTCAATAAATCGTTTTAAAACGCGCGTTCAAACCGAAGTCGTTTTACGATCGCCGTACAACGGCCTAATAATAAACGTCGTCGCGTATCCAAAGATCCCGAAATACTTTCGGACACACACCGACGGATGGTCGGGCGGCGACGGGTACGCGCGTTCCGTTTCGATACGCGGAAAAGCGATTGATTGACGACGGACGTCCAGCCGTCGTTTAGCGGCGTCGAAGGACGAACGAATCGCTTTCTTGAACTCGGCGTTCACCGTAGAATTCGGACGAGCGATTTTCGTGAATCGTATACTCGCGGCCACGCATACATTCGCGTCGTGGTATCGTTCACCAAAATCGCGAATAAAATCCTACACGGACCGTTCGATGGAAAGGAGGGATGGTACAGGGCCGCGGAAATCGACGTTCGCGACGGTGTCCACTCCTATATCCATCCCGTCGTCGTCGTATGGTTCGATGACGCGACGAACGAAATGGTCGGAAAACTAGGAAAACAAAAAAAGAAACGCGTGCAACGCGTATACGAATACGAACGAGACGAATAACGACGCGAGACGAGCCGCCGCTAGATGAAACTCACGAAAAACAACGTACAGCCGTCGGTGTTTGCGCCCGTAGCGCTCACGCGCCGCGGCGAACAACAACCGTTAATTTCCTAGAAGAATATTTTTAACCTCTTTGGCGAACTCCCCCGGAACGGTCACGGCTCCGTCAACTGTCGCGCGTAAACAGACCAAAATCGGTCGCGCCGACCAAATACGCTCGGGCGATTTTCGTAAGCGGAGCGACGTACGCGCGCGCCTCTACATCGGCAAATCGTTCAAACTCAAACCGACGTACGTAAACGTTCGAACATAAATCGTGCGCCCCAAGTACTCGACCTCTACCCTCCACATACACACCGGCACGACACGATCGTTAAACATAAACGATTTGTGACCCGCGTAAAGCTCGGGAAAACGTACGCGACTGGACGTTTCGTTACCGGTATTATACTAGACGGGACTTTCGCCGCTAAGCTCGACGAATTTCCGTCGTAGATTTCCGTGATTGACAACGATCCGGAACGTATCCGTCCGTCCCCGTCCGCGGATTATCCGTACACGAACGACTCGGGCGTAAAATAACGACGCCCCGTCGATTCGCGCGCGTATCGGCGACACGACGGAACCAATGTAGGGTTAGAGAGAACACCGGATTGACCGAAGCTTGGAGCGGGACGGGATTCCGTTCGGTTTTCGATTTCATTACGCGTAGGCGTGAACGTCGAATAAAGTAAACGAAACGATTTAATAAAAGAACGAAATTGACCGTACCGACACGCGGTTCGCCGGAAGGCCAGCTATATCGGGCAGTATCTAAAGCGGTTCTCGTTAAGACGCGGCCCGAACGCTAGCCAAAGGTCCGCCGATCGTTCATTTTGTTCGCTAAAGGTTATCTAAACATATCGCCGGCATCGACGCCACTAATAATGCCGTCAACCGACGTCGAATATGCGCGGCGCA
>JAIPRN010000925.1:0-59977 GCA_025469175.1 Geopemphigus sp. TES_GeoC_2020 | reverse complement strand
TTAATAATTTATTATTATACAATTTAAAGGGAAGAGCATTTCAAAGAGGCTACCCATCCGTTTTATAAAATATTATCTGACGAAGAAATTATCGGATTTAGAGTTTTTCTATACTTAAATGATCGTAACTTTAATATATATATCGATGTTATATAAAAAAGGTGAGTCAATTTTTGGAAAATCTTTTTATTTTTCAAAATTAATAACATTTAATAGAAATGCGATATTCGAAATTTCGCGTAAATGCCATAATTATAATTTTACTATATTGCTTAACGTCGATTAGGTCGTTGGAAACAACAAATTCGAAGATGACGTGCTCTTAAGGATTAATCTATTTCTGTAATTTTGTCGCTTATTAATTTATTTCATATCGATACTTTCGCAGATTTGGAAAAATATACAGTTGTTTCACTATAAATTCGTAACATTTCAAACGCCTGTTCCTTTATACAGATCACGTCATAGTGATAACGTAGGATACCATAACAATGTAAATTTTAATGAGCGTATTAACGTTGGACATGAACGCCAAATTAACGCCAACACATTGCCGAGGATTTTTCAATCCGGTAATAAAAGTTTACAAAAAATTTCGGTAGATTTTGTTAGGCTATGTTTTGAATTCAATTAATTACAGGATAAAACCCAAGTTTTAACTTGGCACTGGCATATTGAGCTACATTGAAACTTCGAAAAAATACATCTTAAAACAATGCGAATAGATTCGTAATTAAATCGATTTATTTGCTTAACGAATTTTGAAATTTACTAGGACCTTAAGAACCGTCAGGGAATTTTCACAAAAAATAATTAGCACTTTATCAAATCCGAAAAAAATCACGTCAACTTATTTTGACGAATTTGCTAGATTATATAAGCCCATTTTTATATTTTCAAAATCACTCCTTATCAGTATAAAAAAGTATAAATCGTAGATTTAGTTAAAAAATAATGAAAAGTAACGTTAAAATCAATATTAGTTTATTTCGTTTAATGTAATAACATTATTCCCAGACATTCTATTCGAAAGGACTTATGTATTTTCGGCAATTCAATCAGACGAATTAAATGTAAATTTCGATTAAATTTTCATTTATTATGTATAGAATAAGCTTGAAAATTGTAAACCTAAATAAAACAAAAATAATTTTCTAAATTGAACGCTTCACAATTTTTTTTTGATTTTACACCTAGATTATTTTTGAAAATTACCGTATTCTTTAAAATATAAAATATTTTTTTTAAATGTAAGAAACATTCGATTTAAAAATGGATTTTTTTTATTATTTTGATACATATATAAAATTTAAAAAATTATTTTATTGCTCTTGAAGAGAGTTAAAATTATATTAAAATGTTAATACTTATATAATGACTAAAATGTAAATGAAATATATTGAACTACGTTTGAAAAACAAAAATGAAAGAGAATTTCAAAGTGTTTATATTCATAAAAAAAGTTAGCAAGCATTTTATTTAAAGTGTGTTGTAATATTTGTATGTATATTGTTATTACCAAAAAATCTATGCATTCCGGTTCAAAAAAATTGAGTAAAGTTCTGTTGAGCAATTGTTATTTGGTTTTTTAAAATGTAGAAATAGTTCAGTTTAGAAAGTGTATATTTTCTTTTTTATATATGTATAAAATATTTTTAAAACTTTATATATACTTTACACATATTCGTATATAAAAATCAAAAAACACTACTTTAAACTGAATCCAAACTAGTATTTTGTACAAAAATATTAGACATATAAAAAATATAAAAATATTTCTAAATTCAACTCTTCGCAAATTTTTTTTAAATTATCATACTTAATTTTGAAGCATTTTAGAAGTATAAAAGCTAATATAAATCTTCCCTATATGATCTTACCAAATGTTTACGAATAGAGATAAATATATTATTTTTTATATATAGACATAAATAATAATTCCATACATAAAGTTATTCACTACCTGTTTTCGTTTAAGAAATTTACATTATTATTTAATATTTTAGACGTACAAAAACAAAAATTGAACATTTCGAAATTTGTTTTCGTCAAAATTACTTATGTTATTTTTTTAAAAATTATATATATATATAAAAACCAAAATCACTTCCAAACTGAACCTTTCGAAAATTTGTATTGAATGGAAGATATTTAGGTTTTCATTTTTAAACTTTATATTTTGCCAATTTTTTTATTATAAATGAAAACACAATATTATCAAATTAGCACATCGCCTAGAATTTTTGAAATAAGTAATAAAATTTGTTAAAAATTCGCTAAATGTTTGCTAGTCATTTTCCCGTTATGAAAATTGTCCGTTTTGTCGCTTTGGGGAAATCAAAATTGGCCGGCAACATAAGAACTTCAACTAATTCGAAAAAAAATTACGTCAAATTATGCTCACGAATCCGACAGATTTTGCTACATCATTTTTATAGTTAGCGTTTCACTTTTTGGTCATCTTACCTCATAGTTTTAAAATATTAAAACGTTAAAAAAGAACGATTTAGTTTTGAATCCGACAAAATTAGTGAGCTATATATACTCACACAATTGTTGAAAATATATGAAAAATTAACGTTGACGTCAACGTGACATTCGTGAGAAAGAAAAGAGAAGCGAAACAAACGCATAAAACTGCATTACATCGTACAAGGACAAATATACATTATAAATATAAATGGAAAATAATCCGTATAATCATTTGTGTAAACAATATGTAAAACAACCCCTCCGTTAAAAAGAATTATTATAATAATGGAAACACACGTGGAAATTACGCTTACAATATTATTTCATTTATCATCAATAACGAAAACGTTGATGCAAACGCACAATAAATCCAATCCTGTCGAATTGGTCACTGTTTTAATCCGTGGGCTTTAAAATTTGAAACCCTCGTATCTTCTATATAGGTACCGCGTCACATATGTGTCACAAACATTATACACTCGTCCCGATGTTTTAGCGTTTGGAATTTTGACGACGTTATATTTCACAAAAATATGAATATTATTCGCCAAAAAACCGAATGTTTTTATTTATTTTACATTCGAAATACACTAAGTCGTCAAAGTCAAGCCTAATAATGAAAGATGAATTGTTGACGAATTAAGACGAAAATGTATAAACACCTCAGGCAGTTTAAAACATTAATAAATATATATATATCAGATTATATCACAGATTCTCCATTGACGACATGAATTTGATGGATATCGATCGCATTTCTTGCATATAATAATATCAAATTATTGAAATCAATCTAGTTATATCTTAAACCTCGCTAAGTTTACTTTAGTAACTATAGTTTATTTAAGTTACTAAACCATTTTGTCATGTACAAAACCGTTAGATTTATACCGTTTCAAAAAATATTTCCAGGCTCTTTTAGATCAATTGCAGATTCGCTTCACTTAAAATAAAACTTATACAAATAAAGTTCACAAGATGTGAAAAACTATTATTTTTTCTTATGTACCGCCTCAAATACGTATAATATTGTATTCCGGTAAATACCTATTAATTTTTAATAATATTGTAACTCGTTATATGAAATTAATAACAATTATTATAAATTATAAATCGTAATAATTTAAGAGAAGGAAAGTAAACAAAAAGAGAAAATCAAATACATTCAATAGACAAAAATCAAATGGGATAAATAAAAACATTCAGGTAGCAATTTCGAAAAAAATCATTCCATATAATTTTAATTTGTAATCTTCACAGACATCATATGTTACTGTATATTTGACACAAATATAGTCTTTGAATCTGTTAAAAATCAGAAATTAATCCTATCCGTCAGACATGCATAAAATTGAAATGAATATAAATGCTTAACGCCCAATGTAAATATTACGGAATAATTATTTCGCCAAGAATTAATTTTTATTATGTAATACTTGAAAGTTTAAATTGTGAAACAATGTTTCAATGTTATAAGAAATCATTTACAAAAGAACACTTTATAATCAACGAACTAAAATTATTACTATTATACTGTTAAAGAATAACAAATATTTTAATTAATTTTCATTTATTGCGCTTTAATACACATACACACACACACACACACACACACACACACACACACACTTATATATATATCCAAACAATCACCGTTATCTGGTTAAAATAATAAAGAACTATGTGTTGATCAATTAAGTGATAGGATGAAAACTAATACTAACTACGTTCATAATTTCCTAATAGATATAATCGTACGAGCAACCAATTGTTAATTTACTTATATAAAAATATACTTTGTGTTGAATAGAAAAACATTCTGAAAAAATATTAAACTTAAACAACATTCGTTGGGAATAAAAATAAATAACCTGATTAGTAATTACATTTTCTTTAAAACAATTTTACCGAAATTATTCAATATTTGTACATACTTTATCGATATATTTTTCTTTAACTATCAAGGTTGAATAAATATAAATAATCTATAAATATTTGATAGACTTCAAAGTAAAAAAATAATACTTAAATTGCAAATTAATTTTTTTTTTTGGCTCCATCGACTCTTAGACAAATGAAAATTGTTTTGAAATCACAATAAACTGATAATTTGTTTTTAAATAAATATATATTTATAATCGTATTAAAACGTTTGAAAAAATAACCAACCATAAAAACTCTTTGGGAAGGTATAAATGAGGTGTAAAATTCGATAAAAATATTAAACATTTTTTTTTTCATTTTTAAGTCCGTTATCGGTTCTAATAAACTACATCATACACACACACACACACACACACACACATACACACATGTGTATGTATATGTATGTACGTATAAGTACCAATCGGGCACGTTTTTTTCTTTTATAGCCGTTTGGCAGCTGTTAATTTTTATCCTTACAACCCATAATATCAGAGAAAGGTGGGGAAGTGTACAGACGAAGGGAGGGCAGTTTATTATTTGGTATTATTATTGCAGCTCGCTTATAATCCAAACGGGCGTTTTGTAAACATCAGTCCCTCTAATATTTGCGGCGTACCGCGGATTATATAAATCCGATTATAATATAATACGCGCACAGAAGAAGTGTGTATAACATTGGACGCGGGAACCGAGTGGAGGCGGCGGCGGCGGTTATAGTTTTCAAAAGAATTATTGCTTCATAAGTTCTATTGCCCACGTTTTATATTCTACCAAGACCCGCGTATACAGTGGTATAGCTATTGCAGTACTGTGTGTACTTGACTATATTATTATTTGGTTTTCGCGTGTTCGAAAAACTTTTTGGTGGCCTGTCGATGACAGGTCACTAATGGATTTCGCACCCTTATCCACGCGTCGACAACCGACCGGCCAAATGCTTTATATATTTGATACGATAATGACTTCCGTAAGCCGATTTCGTATTAATTCAACTTTACTCTTTAAGAAATATTATACCGCTGAATCAAAATTCTTATACAACTCTTGACTATTCGTGTTTTCATATTAATAAAGCATTTCGTTTAAATCTTGCGATCTAACGAAATTAATGACTCAAGAAAATCCACATACCCACAACACGAGTGTATATATATATATATACACATTATTTTTCACATATGACGTATATTGGCGTTTGACACCCATATTTTATACGAGTTATTTTTCTTATTTTCTCGAAGTTAAATTAAAAACCATTTATGGTTTAAAATAAATTGAGCTCAATTACTAATAAATAAAAGACATATGTGAAGTTAACAATATAGTCATCATATAGACTGTAATATGAAAATTGTTGGTATCTTAGAAATCGTAGAAAAACATGTAAAATTTAGTCCCAATAATACTCTCTCTCGTTATATATATATATTATCCAAATTCAAAGCATAGACATTCGTATTTGTTTAATAAATAATTTCAAATTTACATTAAAATTATCTCACAATTATTTTGTAAATATGTAGTTATACGACAACTACCACTTACACGTTTGATAAGTATACGTTCAGAGATATTTGTTGGAGAAATTTGAAAACAATGTTATATTTATATACATTAGACGTTGTGTTTTCTTTATCTGGTAGGTTCATCATATTATTAAATGATAGCGATTGTTTTATAATTCTAAATATTTAGAGAAAATAGCAGAATACTTGTATTAAATACTTACGTTTTTCCAAGTTAACATAATATTTGAACGTGTTATTAATTCTATTATTATTTAAGTTATTTTCGATATAAATGTAGATTATCAGCGTTAAACACGTATAACACAACATATAAAAAACGTATAACACTATAAAAATATTTTTTTAAAGACGGTACAAAAATTATTTTATCTCTTCATTTTTTTGTAAAGCTACTATTACTTACAACGTATTTGACAAAGATATATAAATTAAATATGTGTTTAAACTTAGAATATAAAATAGTGACTTCTATATAGATACTAGATACGATATAGTTACGTCCATTCAAATAGGTGTAAAATAGTTTTTGAAATTTCCACACTAATGTCTTATAATAATTTAACTCAAAAAATAAATCGGCGAACTAAACAATTAAAATAAATTAAAACGAATTATGTCG
Source organism: Geopemphigus sp. TES_GeoC_2020 (assembly GCA_025469175.1). Lineage (NCBI taxonomy): Eukaryota > Metazoa > Arthropoda > Insecta > Hemiptera > Aphididae > Geopemphigus > Geopemphigus sp. TES_GeoC_2020. The sequence goes on along the minus strand of JAIPRN010000925.1, from coordinate 53,431 downwards.
TACTATACTATTTTAATTGATCCGATAGTTTTATACGTATAATATGAAAATAAATACGTAAATTAGACTTTACAGAATGACGAATCACTAATGTACATGGAAATTCGTAATACCCAATTTATTTTTAATATATTAGCGCGCGTTTTAAATATTACGTTATATTATTAAATATTAAATTGTCTCTAAATTAAATATCAAATTATAGAAATGATAACGTTAACGATGTTTTGAAAATATTTTATTACGTTGGATTACACTTTTATTTTACGCAAACTTGTCTAATTGAAACGCCTTGACATTTTACAAGAGAGTATAAAATAATTAATCGAGTATAATATGTATATGTAATTATTTGGACTATCTGTGTATAAGAGTTTGTTGAATAAATTATAACGGCCGAAAAATATTTGTTCTAAGAGAAAACTGATTTAATGATAATATCATGTAGGTAATATTAGAGTAATTGTGTTTTAACATAAATTAATTATTCTAGTTATACGTTATATTGAAAATTAATAATAACGTTTATTAAAATCCCATTTCTTTAAATAAATTTCTTTTGATCATAGTAAAATAGATTCGTTGAAATGTATTGAGTAATTCGATTTGATACGTAAAGAAAACATTACCAAATCGTAATTTTTTTTTAATATTAAGCGAATAACGAATATACGTTATAGGTAATTTAAATGTAAAATTACGTTTAAAATTATTGAATAGGAACAGCTAAAGAGTGCATATTATATATATATATACGATTAAATAAAATAGGAAAAATATCACAATGGAAAAAGTTTTTTATAAAAAAGAGGGCGAACGTTATAGCAAAACCAATACATTACTTCATCGTTCTATTCACCGCATAAAATGATGGATAAATAATATTGACGGGCGGTGCGCCGAGAGAAATGAGATGAAAACAGCTTGAAGTTTTGCACTATGACGGTCGTTAATATATAGATAGAAACCAGCCCCATAGTTGTGTACAGACGGTTCGAAAAAGTGTTGTCGCCGTTTATAAATAATTAAGAAAAATATGTACGGAAATTGATGTAAACGGATACCGTTGGCTGTTGTCTCGTCTCGTACTCGCGTGTATATTCATAAATACGACTAAAAACGTAAATAAAACGGTCAATAATACGTTTAAAAATCGAATACAAATTGTATAAGAAAAAAAAATGATTTCTGGTAATGGGTCATAACCTAAATGAAAGTATGCGGGATATGTAACGGACAAACCAAATAACGAGAGTTGTAACAAACACACGGTTAATGCAATAACGCATTTAGTAAGTGTCCATGTCCAGCGATATGAAAAACACATTGTCGTCACAATTGTTAATTATTCTGTGTCAATATTTTTTTTGTTAAACGACTATTTGACGACCATCTAAGGACCACGTAAAACGACTATTTAATTAAGGAATAACTCCGTGCGCGTTATCGGATACTTTTATGCGTTTAAATTTTTTAACTTTTCGAACCCGAGCGCAATAAAAATTGTATATTTTTTCACGCGTCAACCCGTGCACTAGTTTTCAACGATAACAACAATTTATGCACGCATCGAAATAAGTAAGAAAAATACCAATTTACGAACGTTCTACGTTTCGAGTATCATTATACTTTTTTTTAGTATTCTTTATAAACGTAAATGTATACAATTATATAATCGATACGGACATGACGGGCGTATACGAGTTCGTTACCTAACCTTCGTTTTGGAACCTAATATAGGCCTTGAAAGGTCGAATAGGTGATGTACGTATACCGTATAAGTTTATCACCATATATTCGACTTATGTCAATCTGTCGTCCGCCAGTCAGAAGAACGATGAATTAAACTGAGGTGTATAAATGTATAAATCTGTATACTGGCGTGGAATATATCGAAAGAGGTATTCAGAGAAAAGAAACGATATTCGATCACAACAGGATTTTCGACCAATCGTAATCGCTCTCCACTTTTACTAACAAATAATTCACAAACAAACTATCCCCGACTATTGGAAACGTTCGCGTTTGTTATTTGTTCAATGGGCAACGGCGTTGTTGTAATTTTAATTTATATTATAATTCGATTTTATCTATAACTTAATTATAAAAAAACTACTATATATCGTCGCGTTTACAATAATATCAACAATAAAGTGTATTAACTTATGTATATGTACATACTTTTGTGATTTACCGACAAATTGTAAACGTTCAAAAAATAATCATTTTGACAATTGTAAAAATGAACGTTTCTGTACTCGTTCTTCGAAGGCTTCCAGTAAATTCAAAATCACCGGTAACTTCGAAAGTACAAGTTTTCGAAAATAAATTTGTATATATTCGTTCGCGATTAAAAATCCGAATAAAGTCGAAAAATCTAAATTCGGGCCGCGGTACAGTACATTTACGCGCTTAATATTTTTAGCGAATCAACGACTATAAATAATAATAATAATAACGTAATAACACAGAAGCCATTGACACTGTATATAATAATATAATAACAATAAATAAGAAGATTCGGAAACACGGTTTTGGAATTGAACGTTGATGGAAGAATAGGAAAACCAAAGAAGAAGTGGTAGAATACGATTGAGTGTTATACGAGGATTGCTGGTGTATATGTGTGTGTGTGTGTGTGCATAAATGATGTGGAAGATAGGGTAAAGTGGAGGTTGAGGATCAGGGTGGCTGACCCCAAATAGCCGGGAAAGAGGCAAGGAAGAATAAGAAGAAGGGGGAAAAAAATAAGGATAAATAATAACACAAAAAAAGAATTCGTGACGCACACAAAACAATCGTCAATTGCGGCAATGCGCCAGACACCAAGAACACGCGTCGAGCTCCTCAGGGTGTCTCTGAAGCTACGTCACACGCCACTACGCTATCTAAAAACAATTTGGCCAAACGCCGAACAACGACAGCGACGCAAATAATCGAGGGCCGGACTTCCCCGACGATAATCGTCTATGCCCACGACAGACGGTCGTCTCGGTGGTGTGTGCTATGGCGGACATTATCCGAACGATAGCAAGTGGCGCGAGCAGTACTCTTATACTCGTACGTACGACGATATATTATTTTAAGTCGTCAGTATGTGATAAACTGAACGTTTTCAAGGTCGAAAATCGAATCGGAATTGGCGCCATAGAGATCGCGGATATGCCGAATGTTACCGCGACCGCGGTATACACGTACCGCGGTATACGCGTACCGCTATCAGTTCAATGTTGATTGTTTACGTTTTAAACTTCGGTAGGTATTTGGCTGCAAGAGCTTAAAACCGCTCGCGCTACTTCTCCAATACCGCACGAATTTAATTACAATTTTCTGGCGGAAAAACTTCGAGTTTGTGCGGACGTTTATTTAGTAAGTATGTCGCCGTCGTGATTTGACCAATATCGCCGAACGACGGACGATTAATCGAATTTGTCGATTTCCACTACGCGGGTCGTGTGTATTTTCGAAATATGTTTAAACACGTTGTTTCAAGTATATTGACGATTGTCGTTGTTTTTTCTATAGTCAAAAATGGTTGCCGAATACTTGTCGTAAATGGAGCCAAGCAAAGTAACCAGTAAAACGAGTAGCTTAAAATCGTTGGTGCTAAAAGCTTGGGGAGAACGTTGGACAGAAATCCAGTGGGGCATATCTATTAAATCGGTAAGAAGTCTTGGTGTACGTTATGTATGTAGGTAGTAACTTACTGGTTAATTTTTGCTGAACAAATGTTCCCACGCCATACAGTAATGTTTAGTTTCGTGCGTTGAAAACAATACGATGGTAATTCGGTATTAATTCGCCACGAGTTTAACTAATATAACCAGTCGTTGTAAATTTGTAGGAATTGACCAATATGAATTACTTAATTCGATAATTTTTATATAAAATGTCTTACCGGTCTTCAGGTAGTAATATTGTTGAGAATGATGGTTTAAATAGATCTGAATTTTATTTTAGTTTTGTTTCAATCACATTTATATAATTTTAATATAATTAATTACGTTTATTGCATAATCAGTTATTTCGATATCAATTTATTTGTTAATATATTGAGAATTATGTAAAGTTAAGTGACAGTATGTAAACAATTTTGTTAATTAGGTGTTATAACATCTACTCAAAATGACTGCCAAATGTGAACAATTTGAAACCGATGCGTGGACAATTATATCTTCCAAAAGCCATATACTTGGATCAGGATGTTCTGCGCATAGTAACGTACCATCTACATCATGTTGTGACTTTTGTCGCTTTTCTACTGAATTACACCTTCATCATTTGCCTGAAATGGTATTTCCTAATAATATTTTAGAAATTAAATATGACGGGCGATTGGGAATACGTTTTTGTGCATTGGATGCACTTAGGAATGTTGATCCTTTTAAAGCGCCTATAAAAATTGCCTGTTCAAAGGAATGGAAAGAATCTAGACTTGATACTGGTCTTGTTGATAAAGATATTAATCAATTTGATTGGACATATTCAACGTACTACGAAGGAACTTTATTTGAAAACTCAATTGTGGAACCTACTGATGAGCGTATAGATATGGAAAAACTAAAAGAACAAGAAGAGATACTTTTCTACTCAGACTTGACACTGTTTGAAGATGAATTACATGACAACGGTGTTGCTGTATGCTCTGTGAAAATCCGTTGCATGCCTAGCGGTTTTTTTGCTTTATTACGATACTTTTTACGTGTAGACGGTGTCATGATGCGCATACATGATACTCGTTTCTATAAAGCTGTAGAATGGGATTATATGCTAAGAGAGGTTTGCCGTAGAGAATTATATACAACAGAAATTCCAGTTGGAAAATCTGGGACATTAACTGAACCTGGAAGCTTTGCCAATACTTTACCAATTATTTATGAACGTCGTGAAAAAATTAAGTTTAATAAAACATAATTTTGTGTAATTTTTTTTCTTTTTTGATAAATTTGTATTCGTTTTTCGATTATATATATATATAGTTTAAATTATGTAATTAATTTTAGTAATAGATTATATTACAATATAATAAATATATTTGTACAATAATAAATATATTCGTAATACATATTTCAATAAATTGTGTTGGTGTTTTGTTTATACAAAAAATTATAATTGTATTTAAAAAAATTATCACTGAAGTACTTAATAATCCTCGTATTAGGATATCGATAAATAAAATAGTGCTCTTATTTTAGAATAACGTGTATACAAAAATTATAAATTACTTCGATTTTTAATTTTGATGAAAATTAATTTTATCAATTAAATAAATTTAATTGATACAGTATTATTAATTAGATGAATACTATAATTAACAATATAGTACAGAATACAATAGACAAATTTTACCATTTGTCTCGAAGCAAAATCATAATTATTATTATGAAATATTTTGTACATATTAATTAAATTATTTAATACGAGTTTTGTCAATATTTCCAATATCTAAACATTAATATTTAGAGTATAAATGTATCCTAGATTATTCGAAGATACTTAAATCATTCGTTATATTAATTACTACTATCTGTGATGAGAACAAAAATTTACCGCATTCAATAAAATGATTTTATTTCAATTTTTGTCCTCTAATATGAATTAATTTTTTCGTAATTTGTATAAAAAACAATGTAATATATATAAATAATATTAATATTAAATTTAAAACTAATACTTTCCAATTCCTTAGGTTCTGCCCAGAGGAGTGAGTGGAGATGTTTATAACTTGGCCGACATAATATTATCACAAGCGCTAGTTGGATCTTATCCCAATGAACTTGTACTTTCCTACTTAAGACATTCGCTTAATTGTCAAGTAAATAAAAGATAAATCATATAAACTAATAGGCAATACTAATACTATTTGTTCGCAGCTTGTTTCCTATGCAGCAATTCTTCAACGTATAAGCAAGTATGATAAGTTTCATAAGAGATCGTGTGTCATAGTATTACTTGATTTTCTTGAATCTACACTTGTATGTTTAATCTTTAACATATGTGTATACTTAATAAATATTTCGAGTATTTATTTATACATTGATTTTATTTCGTTTAGCACGGTATAACATGTCGAGGCAAACCAGAAGAAAGTGTACTTGCAGGAGCATTATTATCATTAGTGGATTGGCTATTAACATGTGTTCGTAGTGGACACGTGCCAAAAAATGGTACCAATAATCGGCTCGAAGATCGTATTGCAAATAAATCTATTCGAATTCTCGAGTATCTTCTAAATAATGATTTTGTATTTGCTATGCTTTATTTAGCTAAACATGATGACGCTGGTATGTTGTTTTACGATAAGTACGTACTATGGTTAAAAATATATAATATTATATGTATTTATATAGATCTGTACTTAATCATTGTAAATAAATGCCAAGAAATTAGTCAAGATGTACAGAATTCGATGGACACAAATATTCCACATGTGCACTCGGTTTTAATGTAAATATTTTTAACGGTAGATTTATTTTTTGTTATCAATATTATGAAAATTATATTTTTATATTTAGACGATTATTCAGTATTGACTTTAAAAACTCGATGAAACTTACCACAATGGAATCAGTGACAACATACAATGAACCAATTACATATGTTTTACAACCGTTGTTAGCCATTCGAGTAATGTTGAATCCTGCAACAGAAACCCAAGTATTAGTGGATAAATTGAAAATGATTCGCCAAATAAAAGTTAGTTTCGCGTAAATAATTAAAATCCCTTTGTATTAATGCTCGTACTTGATGTTATATAGGGCTATAGTAATCCTCGATTGTACTGTGAATTGATTCGTGCTTGTCTTATGTGTTTGCGTGATTCCTTGAGTGAAGAAGATCATGGACCACAGTGGGGTGCGTTTACATTCATAAAATTACCACACATCATTAAATATCTATGTGAAGACTCCAAAAGTTTCAAAGCTTCTGAAGAAGTGATTCAAGGTTTTGAGATGCTATTGGAGATGTTTCCATTATTAGATTTCATTGACTCGCATACAGCCTGTAGCTCTATAGAACTTTTACTCACAGAATTAGTGAAACTAGACTTTGTCACTGAAAGTCAATGTAGTTCAATAATTGCAAGGAGGTATTGATTTTATTTTTGCAAATAAGAAATTTTAATGTTAAAAACTAATTATTGTTATTAATTAGAGCCAATGTGGTTTCAACACTTAGCAGTCCAAATCCCCCGTCTAATGTTTTAACAATTATTTTGAGAACTGAACCAACATTACAACGAATGCTTAGAACATTAGATTCTGATTATTCTAAAATTCAAGTAAGCAATGAATTATGTCTCTATTTTTCCACAGAACTAACGCCGTATGTATGTTTTTTAGGAAGCTTTAGTTAGTGTGCTCAGTCAAGTGCTCACTGGTAATAGTTTAGAATTAATCCTGGCAGCTGCGTCAGTTGAGGGTAAACTACGCATGTTTGTTGCCAAATTGATTAAATTTAACGAATTCAGTAAGCAAATCAATTTACAAGATGGTGCTAAATCTGTACGCAGCAACGCAGTGTTATTTGATATGACATTTTTGATGCTTTGTTTTATAACGCAAAAATATGGATACCAAGTAAAATATCTAAAAATTTAATATATGAAAATTATAACTTTCAAAACAATAATTTTTTTGAAAGGCAATTTTCCCCGATGGTAGTAATGATACATTTTTTGAAAAATGGTGCCGGCAATGTATGGTAGAACTCGGTAATCCTAAATCCCATGAGACTATGATGGGCGAATGTGATCCGAGTAAAGTAGAAGCACTCTTGACAGCCATTGATAATGGAGAAGATATAATAAATTGGTTAGAGTTTATTTGTTTAACGACATTTATAATTTTGATAATTATTCGAATGTCGAATAATAATTCTAGCGACGCAAGTTGGGATCAAATCTGCGTGTCTATAATTGGCGCTACTCACGATGTTTTAGTTGCTTGGGAAAATTCTACATTGAGCAGCAATGACGTCAAACGTATTTTAGACTCGATGCGTTCATCCATGTTCTGTTTGCCTATTTGTGCCACAGCATGGCTTTGTTCTTACATGCAGGTATATTTTTTACATTTTATTACAAAATAATTAGATTACGATAGAATTAATTAATCGATTATGTATATAAGGTGTTACATCAAGATGCTTTACTTAAACCATTAAACATGGTACAGCAGTTATTGAATGTTATTCCAGATACTGATGAGAACCAGGACAACTACTCTACATGGTACTCTAAATTGTATAACGCAAAATAAATATCCGATCTTTTTAAATGTATTTGAATTTACAGCCGTCAAGTATTGATGTGTCAAATTATTCGTAAAATGCAGCAAGACTTACATCCACCAACAATAACATCCAAACCTTCACATAGGTTTGTAATTTGTTGTCCTCTAGTTACTGTTTAATTTTCACGTTTATCTTGCATGTAGTATTGTATCAAAAGACTCGATTCTCGAACAGCTTATACCCATTTGGGAGAGTATTTTGGAAGAAGGATGGTTAAATGTGAAAGCTGCTCAAAAACTGAAAACCATATTATTCACTGCAGGATCGAATTGGTTTGTCAACAATTTAATCAAGGTCAGTGATTATTATAAATTGTGTAGTGATTATTACGTGTCATTAAGTGACAGTATTATTCTGCAGGAAATGATGAAGTTGCAATATCGCGACGAGTTGGAAAAAGCTGTAGACTTATTGTTCGCCATTTTCCATTTTGATATTGAATTTTGTACACTCGCATTACTCGAGCTCATGCCTCAGTACTTGTTTAATCCAGATATGTAAGTTCAGAAGGTCTTTTATAAAAAGTCTGATGCCATTTTTTTAATTTATTTCTTACAACAGTAATGTGGAGCTGATTGAACCACAACAGACTGCGCTGGCTAAATTGTGTTCGTATTGTATTTATGCATCAGTCGAATTGCAACAGAATAGTATAATAAAAAATGATCTTCACAAGACAGCAAACAACATGGATATTGTAAGAGAAATGTGCGTTTTGATGTAGCTAAAAGGAGTCGATCATTTTTTTTCGCTTCCAGGATATGGACAATTTGTGGCCTCCAAATAAAATCATGCGTTTGGACAGCGGAGATTGCGACACTGGTGGAATGGGTATAAATGGAATACTGTTAAGAGCACTGGTTGCGCTTTTTCGCCGCATAGCTGTAGTCGCTTCTAGACATGAACAATTATGCAGAGAAACTCATTTTGTATTGAGATTGCTCGAACAACTTGTAATGTGTGGACGAGGATCGTCACAAATTATTCTCAGACATTTGCCACAGTCTTTGGTCAGACATTTTAATAGTTATATAAATACATTTTTTTTTCTATAAACCAATTTTGACTTGCATTTCATTTCTAGTTACCAAATTTGATACGTTGCGTTCCAGAGTTGTTCACTGTTGATTTAATATTAAACTTATATGATCTGAATTGGTCATCAGGACGCAAGTCTGCAACAAGTGACTTGTGTCTATTACAGAAGATTCGCTGTGCAAAAAACACAGAGTATTTATTACATAATTTGTAGTCTTGAATCTGTAGATATTTTATTTAATACAAGTTGTTTGATTTCAGGCACTTGTAAACAATTGTCGTTCGATTAGAATTTAGAGAATTTGCGTGCGATCATTAATCGCTAGTTTAATATCGAATTGGATTAATCGGGGGAAAAACAATGACCAACATCGAAACCACAGTTAGCAGCTGATGGTGTTACAAATTTTATATTACTATTAAACTACAATAAAAATATTTGAACTAATTATTATTTTTGCGGTTAAATAAAAACGTGTTTATACGTTTAAAATTACGTATAACAACTTACCAGTTATTATTCTTGTACAAATTACCTACCATTTTGTGGTTAACATATTTCATACAGTTATTACGAAAATTTATAAGGTCATTTTTTTCTTCAAAAATTCTAATATAGACATCAAAATATATCTAAGCAACGAACCAATATTGATGACATTTTTCATGAATTTGACCATTCGGCGACGAGTTTTCACAATTTTCGTACAGTTATCATTAATGAAAACACTTAATTACAATTGACGGCCATCCCGTGTTATTCACTAATAAAAACGGAGGATTTTTAAAATAAAAAATTAAATGGGTACTCTACTATTTAATTACAGGGATATGCCAATCAACAGGCTCTCTAAATTAGCGTTAAATTCTGTTATGTGATTGTAAGTACATTTGTGCTCATTATTTCTTGTTTGTCACTACCAAAACTAGTAAGTATATGGGCGACGTATATATGATGCAACAAACGAACAAGTTGCTCTATTCTCTATTTTGATTTAGTTTCCCCTAGTCTTCACAGACAGGTTTTTGTCGAATCGAAAACCGAATAAAATCTGATATAATTATTCGGAGGATTCGACGTCAATTATCGTATTTCTACAGGAGGAGGTGAGGGACAAAAAAATATGTACATTATTAATAACGTCGAGCAAATTCGATTTTATAATACCTTTGGTGTAGTTAAAAAAAAACTGAGTTACAAGGAAAATACATTTTGCAGTAGAAGGAATTAATGTAGACGTTATTTCTAAATAGAAATGTATCACAACAAATTAAACTAAAGAAAAACCAACATTCAGTTTGTTTTGTTCGTAATTATATATATATATATATTTATCAAATTTCGTACATAAACGATGACCAACGGACCTAATTTAGTATTACACATCATTCGCCCTACATTAATCTTAATAAATACAATAATATACACGGAAGCATAATAATATACAAAGGTATTGACACGTAAACGCATTTCTTAAAATTATAATATAATCAGTCATAACACAAACTAAAAGACAATAATATCGGTAAATACATATATACCTAATAATAATAATACGCGTGATTCATAACCAGAGACAATACATAGCAAGCAGCACATTTCAAACAGCGTAAAATGTATAGTTAGAGTTTCATTTTGTTTAAACGAATGTATTAGGTAGGGGAAATTATTCGCGATTGTCAGGTAGGTGGAAAAGTGACAGGAATTAAATAATAATAAACAAAATAATAGTGCCGCGTCTAAACAGAAATTTAAAATAGATTGAAGAGGATAAATCATAAATCACAACAATTACGTATTTCCATTAATTGGACAAATTAGTTTTCCTCTACATCAAATATTTCGCAACCTACATTATGAATACGTCATATTTAAAATTATTCACAACATTACTGTATAATCATAATCATAATCATAATAAAAGTTATAAAAAAAAATGTTACATTTATATTAACACTATAATTCTTAAACACTAACTTTGGTACTACAATTCTAATTAATCAAATATTTTCCCCGATAATACGTAAACCACATAACTTGATAATAATGTTCGCACTTAGAACCATATACTTTTGTTAAACATTGTTAATTATTGAAGTCCGTATATTATAAAAATTTACATATTTTAAAAATCATACGCGATATACATTTACACGTTGGGCTATAATGTTTATCTACTTTTTAAAATACAAAAAGAAAAAAATATGTATAAATACACTTTATTGAAGATATTGATTTATAAAAGAACATAAATATGTATCAATAATACGTTTTTGATTATTCGTATTTAATTACAATAATGACGACTTATTGTTAAAAATGTATGAAAACGTTGACGAAATTTTAGAACTATTTTTTTGTAATATATATTCTGGTTTGCACGAAGAAAATAATTTGCAATTGTCTTTTAGCGTTAAACATAATGAAGTCATTTTTTAAAATTCATCATTAATATAGTTTGAAACGTAAATTCGTAATTGTATTATCAGTTGAATTGACACGAAATATGAACAAAAAAGAAAAAACAAATTCAATAATATACTGTATTTCTATATACGCCAAAAGTATTTTCGTATTAGTTTTTGATTAAATTGGTAAGGTTGTTCATTTTTGTGTGGTTATAAACGACCTCCAAATAATTAATAGACACAATATTTGATTAAAACTACATTATACATTTATTAAGCATTAATTATTAACTATATATTTGAGCACAAATATTCGAAGATAAAAGGAGAAAGGAAATTGAGATTAAGTTGTATTCAAAATATACACAATTATTTAAAATCATAAAATTACATTTCTGTAATTATTGGATGAATTTCGATCAGGTATTGTAGTTAAATATTAAAAATTGTTACTATTGTAATTGTTGTTAACCCATCAACGCTGTTTTATAACAATTTATTATTTTGTTCACTAGAGAAAAAAGATTTATTTATTATTCACACACGAATTTAATTTTAAAAATATTTGAAAAAATTATCCCAAAATATGCGATTAAAAATGAATTACACGGATATATTTAGTCAATACCCAATTGAATCAAATAAAATAAAATAAAAAGTAAATTAAAACTTTATTTTATCGTTTTTCATTTAAAAATTTTCTTTAATTTGTTCTTTAATAAATAATATATAATTTTAATATATAAGAGTACAAATATTTTATTTTTATTCTTAATATACTATACGCAATCTATTACAACAAAAATAATCATTGTGCGTGATCCAAATAATAGTACGCATATAAAACAAAATATTTGAAATAAAGTAATATGAAGCAAAAATTATAATTATCTTAAAATTTTTTAAGGAATAATACACCAACACACCACCACTAAAACACAGTAAATAATAAATTATCGAATATATCAAAATTAAGTAAAAATAATATCTAATTATTCGATGGTATAATAATCATCTTAAAGTATGAACAATACTTTCCAAAAATGTGTACTAAAAATTTATAATAGCTGTAAACTCAAATAGGGACACGCTCATATTGATAGGCTAATTTTAAATTTGTGCTTGACAAGATGTCTTTAGATATTATCAGGAGTTTTTAGTCGTAAATTTTTTTGGTATTTTTATATTTAAATCTGTATTATAATTATCACTAATTTATAATTTGTATACAAACTCGTCAAACAGATTTGATTTTTTTAATCATATAGTACACAATGTTATTGAAATGTAAATTATACGTCTGTAAATAAAACAGAATTACAGGGAACCAAAAAATTACCTGAAAATTATAGTCAAATTAGATTTCATTGTAGACGATTGAATTATTTTTAATTTAAATTTAAAAGAGTTCACATTGATTAACATTAATTCGTGGTTAACAAGTAACCATTAAATTGAAAATGAACAGAGATTATTTTATTTTAATAATGAAATAAGTTAGGTTAATAATATTGTTTAAAAATTTAATTGATGTACGTTTATAGTAAAAATGGATTCATTTAGAAATTTTTAAAACATAATTTATACTATAAATTATGCTTTTTATTTTAAATGTTTCATTAACCCTATTCTACAACAAATTATATTTTGTTACATATTAAATGAATTCTGGAAATTGGCTATCATCACACCTTTAGAAACTGAGGACAAAAATGATGGTTGGTTATTAATAAGATAAATTATTATGGTTTAAATTTGATATAAATATGATGTAATCGTACATTTAATTATAGACAGTAAAATTATAACGAAGTCAAACTGCTCAGAAAAGGAAAAGTAAATTGAGAATATAAAAAGAGGAAGATAAACATATACAATTTGATTGTAAAAATAAAAAATGTTAGTGTCTAAATTTAGGATAAGTGGCAGATTAATGTTATTTTAATAAATATAAAATAATATGTCACTTGAATTGAGATAATGGTTACGCTTTATCACAGATGACAGAACGATCAGTTGATAATTTTTAAGTAATGACTAGCGGCTCGTCATCCGAGAAGCCTTGAACTGCTGGTTCATCGTCTGAAAATTAAAAATTTAATAATTGTTTAACGCGATTCGATTATTGAATATTAAAGTTATAACAGAACTGATAATTACTTACAACTTTAAACTACAATTATAGCAATATAATTTTTTATAAAATCCAAATTACCTATTTTGTTAATTTAAATTTTAGATAGAACAATGTAAATAATGTCTCTAAATATTTATTTTCTACAAATTGTGGAGATATATTATGAAAGTACTATGTGATATAGTATACCTACTATACTACTCATGATGAACATACAATATTGTAATATATTATTCATTAGTACATTCCAAGAATTTGGAAAAAAAATGATAAATGACCAAATGTTAAGAAACCTATTTGTTAGCCATCAATTTTTAAAATTAAAATTAACATAAAACGCTATTTTTAATTTCATAAGAATGCGAGTTCTTATTTTAAAAAATGCAATACTCTAATTATCACATAAATGTATTAAACATTTAACAATATAACTGAATGTATAGCATTTATCAGTTCGTTCAATTATATTAAATAATATAACAAATATACCTTTGAATACTCCTAAACCTAAGACAGCGTGAAAAATAACCGAACCCAAATAAAAAATTATATAAATATTTTATAAATATTAAAATAAAGTAATTTTAAAATTTATAACAAAAAATCATTAAATTATTTACTAACCAAGACTATCAACACCAGTAAAAGTAGCTGATCCTGACCGTGTATCATATCGGCTATTGGCAAATTGTACGAAACTGTTTTGTAAGTTTCTGTGTCTAACAACAAAATACAACAAGCCTACAGATAATCCCATTACTAGAAACACCAAAATTATAGATGTCCATCCAGTATTAACACCAACTACAACTCCACTTGAAGATTGACTATTGACTGTGAAATGAAACGTTAAATTAATAAAAGTAAATACTATTTTGAAAATCATATTTACCATTTTGAGGTACAAAAGAGAATACTTCGGACATTTGAGACACATAACCTGCATCTGTTGCCAATTGTACAGCTACTGACAACTGGCTACTTGTTGGTGGATCATTAATAATAAACGGTGAATCATCAGCTTTATAGGTCTTAGCAGATGTGACATTTAATTCACTTCCTTCAGATATATGCACTAAATAATGAACCCTAGAAGAAAAAAAAATATATAATATATTCATTTATTTATACATATACACTAGGGTCTCATTTGTCCGAACAGGATTGGGGAAAAGGGCTGTTCAAATTACCTTAGTCAAAAATTAATTTCTATCTGTAATTGAAAAATATTACGAATACAATTATAATTAAATTAATTTCTAACTTATCCTGTAATTTTAACATCACATGTGTGACTATTTTAACAAATTTATATCAAAGATTCAGTGTGAAACAATCACCATGTACTATGACATATAACTGACAAACAATAGACTTATTTAATAATATCTAAATATGTGGGATGTGTTATCGTAACTATTTTAATTATTATTATTATTATGGGGATAAAGGCAAAAATATGTCTCTAAATAAAGTGATGTAATAATTTTCAAGCTTGTTTCAATTACTATCTTTTTGGATTAGCCTGTATTGACATTAACGAGGCCCGAATGTATATAACTTCTTCCTTGCCTTATTCTTCCAGGTCAGCCACCTTGTGGTCCTCAAATTCTACTTGCTTCACCTCCCATATCATTTTAGTACACACCCGCAGTCCTCATATCACAACTCAATCCCGTTCAACCACTTCTTTAGTCTTCCCCTTCCTCTTCTTCCTTCCATGTTCAATTACATAACTATTCTTACTGCTCCCAAATCTTTTCTCCTAATAACATGACCAAACCATCAAAGTGATTTCATAGTAGACTTCCCTGGCAGCCCAACTGTATATATATACATACACATATATACGCACATGGCGTATTAATATGATTTTGATACAAAATAACATTTGAACTCACGGTGTATTTAGTTTAGGTGGCAAATTAGGTTTTTGCCAATATATTTCATAATGTCTATCAGGTCTGTTGAAAACCTTAACTTGATGTGGGATAGGTAATTCCGGAGCACGATAATTAATTAATTGTGATGGAATGGCATATGGTGTCAAGGTTGAGACACGAATAAAGTAATTGCCACCATAATTAATTTCAAACTTCGTTTTAGCTTTAACGTCAGACACAATTGGAACAATGATTTCAAAATTTTGATTTTTATTAGATTCCAAAATATTTACCTTGAAATAAATAAACATATATATTTAAAATGTCGCTCAAAACTGGCAATTAAGAAAATGAATTTAAATATTTTTACTTTGTAAGATTGTTGACTGGTAAGACAAGATGCTTTCCAGGTAATAATAATCATATTTTGTTGTGGGTGTTGAGCCTGTTCAATTTTTATATCTTTAGGTGGAACAGTTGGATCAAATGGAGTAATAATATCAATTGGTCTCTTAGACAATGGTCCAATACCATTAGGACCAATGATACCAACATCAATCATAAGTGATGTACAAGTTTCAATATTAGTTAGAATGGCTATAGTTGCTGTAGTATTGTACTTTGGTCCTAAAATAAAACTGATGTTAATACTTAAAACTAAAATTCCAGCTTTTCAATTAGTATACCACTAAGAAGTTCATTAGTATTTATGCCATAATAAACTCCATATATCCACTTGGTCTTTGATGATTGTTTAGGTGAATTCCATTGTAATTTAATTGTGGATTCTTTTTGATTTTTAATATTGACTAAAACGCCAGTTATATTTGTTACGTATGGTAATGGTTGACCTAATTTAATGTTTTTTTTAAAATTAAAGACATTTGATCAAATATTTCTTAAACTAATCAAATAAAAATAATTTAAATGATCTTACCATCAGTTTTTGTTACAATAGTATATTTCATACCAATATATCGCTTGTTATATGGTGTAACGTTTATTGTGTATGTAATGCCAGGTGATAATTTAGTAACTGAAAATTAATACACATTTACGTACAATATGTTCATAAATTTAAATAAAATTATTTCACATATTTAAAATTAAACAGTACTTGTTAACTTTAAAACATTCTTCCCATTAGATACATTAAATGACTGAACAGAATTTGGATATGGCCCTTCTTTAATTGGTGCGGAAGATACAACATTGAAACCATCTGCATGTTCAACACTTTCCCATGATACAGTTAGACTATTTTCTGTTCTACCAGTTATAATTAATTTTAAATTAACGTCTACTAAAGAATCCTCATCAAAGTGAAACCTTTTTACAGCAGAACGTTCAGATTCAAAGTCTGATAATTTAGCAGTAACCTAGACACAATATTCAAATTAATATTATTTAACAATTACTTTAATTTAAAGTATAAAGGTATATACCCAAAAGCTATATTCAATATTTTTACGATATAATGACGATCGAACAGGATATGCTTGTGTAGCATTATTATAATCAGCTTCAACAGACAAAACCATTGCGGGATGTGGTGGCTCCACATAAACATTATATGATGAAATACGACCAGCTGGATTTTCTGGTCTAGTCCAAGTAACTAATACTTCTTCAGCATTAACTTGTTTAACTATTACATTTAATGGAGCACTTGGAGCTATAAAATTTTATTTAAAGAAAAAGTAATGATAATTTTATTAAAATTTATTTATTTAATTATACATACTTCCTTCGGCTGTTGATGCCACTATGAAAAAAGCAGGAGGATAAATTATATTGGGTATATCTTTTTGCCGGACAAATACAGTCATATTATATGAAGTAAATGGTTTAAGTGATGTAAACTTGTAAGTAGTTACAGATATCCATGTTTTATTAACACATGTTTCTGGCATACGAGATTCACATATAGATGGTAAATATTCCAAACTTAAATTTCTAGGAGCAGCCCAATACAGAGCTAAAGAATTTGCAGTTGTTTCATGTTCATCAATAAACATTAAAGATACCTAAATTAAAAAAAAAAACAAAAATTATTTAAATAAAATCAACATAAAATACTTAAAAGGAATAAACATTAATTTCAATAATAAAGGGAAAATGACAATTTGTAAGGATATAAGTAACAAATGCTTACTATAATTTAATCTAGACATTACAAAAGTATTGATAATAATTATTTCAAATCGAGTGAAATGTATAAAAGATTAGACTAAGTTATTATTAAGTAATTATTTATTTCTTTATTAAATCGTACATTAACTAGATATAAAGTTTTCTACAAAAGTAATTAGTAATATAAATAGTGTAAAATAAAAAAAAAGCCTGTAAAAAATATTATATTTTTATTAAAATCTATAAGTGAGGACTATTAAAAAATAATATTATTAACAGAAAACAATTAAACAGTATACTACAGTAATCTATATTGTTAGTTACAGAAGCAAATATATATACATATATATAGTCATCATCTCTCGTCTTTATCCTATCTATTTGCAGTCGGCCACCTTCGTCCTAAACCTCCATTTGGCCCGATCTTCCACATCCTCCACACACACACCAGCAGTCCTCATATCCTCCTCAATCGTATTCAACCACTTCTTCTATGGTCTTCCTCTTCCTCTTCTTCTTTCAATATTAATTTCCATAACAGTTCTTACTGCTTCTGACTCTTTTCTCCTCATAACATGCCCAAACCATCTAAGTTTATTCTATCTCATCTTATCCACTATGGACTTAATCCTATGCTTCCCTTAACATATTTATTTCTTATCCTATCTTTCCTTGTCACCCCACTCATGCATCTAAGCATTCTCATTTCTGCTACACTCACTCTCTGCTCTATTTTCTTGTCCACTGCCCAACACTTTGAACCATATAACACAGCACCCCAGACACTTCTCTCAACTTGATCCATCCACACTTAGTCCTGTGTTTTACCTCCTCTTCCACCTTCCTGTTTTTTTGTTTAAACAACCATGAATACTTAAAACTCTCAGCCTCACTTACCTCGTCCCTGTTTATTGTGTCATTACACACACACACACACACACACACATATATATATAATAGAATCATTGAACATTAATGCTATAATAAAATTAGCCAAGAATATTTCTAGGAAAATATGAATTATAATTTAACAAATATAAATATTTAAAACATATAATTTTTTTTATTAAAAACTATAAAAATATAAATAACGTGACCCCTATGAACCGATAATAATAATACTTTAAATAGTAATTTTTTGCTAATTAGGAATATTTCATTTAGACTAACCTACTTTTAATCTTAACACATTAAAATGTGTTAATAGTTTTGGAAGAAAACTTAAAAATAAATTTTCGAAAAAAATGTTATCAAATAAGCAGATATTATCAGACATAATAAAAATTAAATTTACAAAAGTGTTTTTGATCATCAAATAATTGTAACAAATATAAATAAATTTAAATAAATAAGTGAATATACTCACTTGTATACTTAAAGTACTATTGTCACAATACTCTTCATCAGTGCCATCATAACAATCTTTATGTTGATTACATCGTTTTGAAGCTGGTATACATCTACTACCATCACATGGGAATAAACCACCTCCACAACTTGGGGTTGCTGGAGCTAAAAAAAAAAATTTATTAATAATATACAAAATATATAACATTTACAACCTATATATCAAAATTTACTTTGGTTATTATTTGTGCAAAACATTTCATCACTTGCATCTGGACATTGTGGAGTGCCATCACAAACTTTTTCAATACTAATACATGATCCAGATATACGACATTTAAATTCCCTGCTATTATTTTTGCAACGACCAACAAAATTATTGTTTTTGCAATTGGTTTCATCTTCACCTTGATCACAATCAAAAATTTCATCACATACCCATGAATCTTCGATGCATAAACCTAAGTTAAAACAATAATTTTACATTTTTATTAGGTACTAAAGCTGTGTTTGAACACAAAATAATAAACTGTAAAGTATATTATAAATGTCAACTTAAAAGGGACAAACCAGAATTGCATTGAAAATAATGTTGAGGACACATATTTTTAGGAGTTGGTAAAGTTGTGCTCTTTTTAACATCTGTAAGCGCTATAGTTCCACATTGTTCTTCATCAGATTCATCTTCACAATCCATTACCTTATCACACTTCCACCAATAAGGAATACATTTTCCATTGCCACAACGGAATAACCATTCACTACATGTACCCTATATATTAATATAAATAATTTTATGTAATAAATTAATATACAAGTAATATTATATACAAAATAAAAAAAGGATTGTTACTAACATTTGTAACAAATGGTAATGAAGGAGTTGTTGGTTCAATAGGAGTTGGCTTAGATGTTGATGAACAATTAACCTCGTCACTCTTATATCCATCATTACAATCATCATCTCCATCACATTTCCAAGATGCAAAAATACATTTTTTATTGGCACACTTTAAAACAATTATCAAAATAAATATAATATGATAAAGAATACTCGTAATAAATACAGACTTCGAATTGCCAAGATTCACAGGTAGCACTTTCACAATGAAGTTCATCTTTACCTTCTGGACAATCTTTTTCACCATCACATTGCCACTTAGCTGGAATGCAAGTATTTGCAGTACCAGGGCAAAAAAAACTAGTTGCTAAAAAAAATAAACCACGAATATATGTTTATAGATTAAGGAAGTAAAATATATATATATATAATTATTATATTATAATTATAGTTATAATAATAACTTGTACAAACATGGACAAGTGGTGGAAGAATTGCTAGATATACTTGAACAATCAATTTCATCTGACCCATCATGACAATCATCTTCCAAATCACAACGCCAATGCATTGTAATACACCGACCATTCTTACAACGAAACTGTCCGTTCGAACAATTGGAATATTCTAAAAATTTTTAATTTAAGATTTTAAAATATATTGGGTATTCATTTATTATAAATTAATTTTCCAACAAAGATTATATTGCAAATACACAATTATTTAAATAATATAAGTATCAAATTAAAAATAGTTTTATCAATAAAAAAAAATAAAAGAATATTATTGATCGCAATAAAAAAATATAGTAAAAACCATCGAATTTTAATAATTTTATCGAGACATTTAAAAATTAATTTTTTTACATTAAATACAAATATATTAACTGAAATATTTTGTTTGCCCATTGTTATTATGTTCTCATGCATTAAATTTAAAAAGTATAAATCAAAATATAAAAAAAAACTCCCATTATATATTAATATTCAAATAAATAAAAATATGATTAATAGAAAACATATTTACTGCAATTTAATTCATCTGAACCATCGTCACAGTCAGGATCAAAATCACATGACCAATATGCTGGAATGCACTTTCCATTATTACATTGGAAAGAATTTGAACCACATGAAACTTTAGTACACTTTACCTAATTAAAATAAAAATATTTAAAATTATCATACATTTCAAATTGTCAGTTATTCAAAAATATATAAATAATTTGTTAACAAAATACTATATATTTCTTAAATTTGTTTGTTTATTATATGCATTTTACAGATGTTTGGAAAAATTATTTGTAAAATATTTCTAAACATTATTATAGTCATATATATAAACACACACATTAATACATTTGTTGTATTTTGAGATATCATTTTTAAGAAAATTGTACAAATATAACAAAAATTCAAATTATTTTGATTATTGTGTATTATTATACAAGGGGTGTTTGTAAAATAAGGTCTCCAATGCTGCCATTTTCGAACCCACAGCGCTAGGTGGAATCCGGTAATACTATTGTGTTCCTTGTTATCTTATCCACAATTCCCTACCCAGTAGACCTCACTACAACACTTAGTCTTGGCACAGCAGCTATCTGCCATGGAGAAGATTATTCCCGCTCCCGCCAAATGCGAAGTACATTCCGTTATTCAATTTTTGAACTTCAAAGGGACTTCACCTATTGAAATTCATCGACAACTGACCTCTGTATATGGTTCAAATGTACTGGACATCAAAAACGTCAGGAAGTGGTGCAGGGAATTTTCGGCGGGCCGAACAAATGTCCACGATGAGCCGGGCAAGGGGCGTCTGTCCATTTCCGAGATCGTTGCATGCATGAAAGTGCTTGTGCGTGAAGATAAGCGTTTAACAGTTAGAGAAATTTTGGAATGGTTCCAGATGTTTCTAAAACCAATATTGATATGATTTTATCAGAAAATTTGGGATACCATAAGGTCAGTGCCCAATGGATACCCCATATGTTGAGTGACAAACACAAACGTAAGCGTGTTGATTCGTCTCGTGAATTTCTGCGTCGATACGAAGAGGAGGGGGAAGTTTCTCAACTCTATTATTACTGGGGACGAGACATGGGTCCACTATTCACCTCCAAGACAAAAGAACAATCCAAACAGTGGCAGCATCCAAACTCGCCAAGAGTCAAGAAGTTCAAAGAGACAGTCTCGGCCAGAAAGATCATGGCAACAGTTTTCTGGGACCGATACTGGGTATTGCTGGTCAAATACCTCCCACGAGGATAAACAATCAACACAGATCGTTATGGTGAAACGCTGCAAAAGCTTTGTCAGGCCATACAAAACAAGAGGAAAATTGACGAAAGGTGTCAATCTTTTGCATGACAACACCCACCCTCATGTTGTAAACAAGATCCAGGAACTTATTGCCAAATTTGGATGAGACATCTTGGATCATCCTCCATACAGCCCCGACGTTGCACCGAGAGACTATCATCTTTTTCTGGCCCTTAAAAAGCACCTAGGAGGAATGCACTTCAAGAGTGACGAGGAAGTCACGGAAGTGGTGAACAAGTTTCTCAGTGAGGTGGCGAGAGAATGGTACGACGAGGGGATAAAGAAGTTCATGGCAAAACTCCAAAAGTGCATCGAACACAATGGTGACTACATCGAAAAATAAAGTAAGGATCAGGCTTTCTGAAAGTGTAATTTGTTTTGCAAATAAATGTCATTTACTAAGAAAAAAAAAAATAGGAAACTTTATTTTACAGACACCCCTCGTATGAATAAATATTATTAATTGTAAGTTTATAAAATATATATTTTATAATATTAATTTTATTTTAAAAACGTCAAAACAAATATATTTAAAAAATTATATAGTAAATAAGTATAATTAAAACTGAAATCTTATAAACAAACAATAGTTTTAAATGATAATCTTACTTCGTCTGAATTATCTCCACAATCATTGTCACCATCACATTGCCAATACTTGGGTACGCAATTATCATTAGCGCATTGAAAATAATCAGTTGAGCAAGTATGACCAACTATTACAAAAAGTTATTGGTTTATAATTGTATAAAATGTATAAAGTAAATTTAGTTGAATTGTAATTAAATATAAATTGCAAACAATTTTAGTTACCCGAAGGACAAGTTCCATTAGCAAATGGTTCTTTTAGACCAGGACAAAGACAAATATCATCAGATTTACTCATATTATCTGGACATTGACAAGAAAACTTTTGATTTGGCAAACCAAAACAAAAATGAGAGCATTTATTATTAGTTGAACATTCATTAGTACCAGTTTGTGACATATGAGAAAAAACCTATAGTATAAAAAAAAATATAAAATTATAATTATATTATTATAATATATATTTATATATTACTTTTAAATCCATTAATCCTGGTAAATGTGAAGCAATTGTTTGAATTTGAGCACCATGATCTTTATCTGACATAAATATTGAATTTTGTTTCCAATCATCCCAATAGATCCAATCTTTAAGGACACCTACAGCAAATGGATGAGATACTTTTTCCTAAAATTTAAAACGAATCAATATACTCATTTTTTTAAATAATCAAATAATAATATTTACATCATTTTTAATAACTCTTTTAACATTATGACCATGTAAATCACAAGAAGCTATATAATCATGACGGGCATCTACCCAATATAATCGTTCAGCTATATAATCCACAGAGAGTCCATTTGGCCACTCAACAGAATCATTACTAATTAATGTCTTCACGTCAGATCCATCCAAATTAGATCTTGCTACTTTAGCTTCACCAACAGCCCAATCAGTCCAAAACAAATACCTAACAATAAATAGTTTAATGTGTCTTGAATTTTTGTTTATATAATAAAGTCTACTTACCCAACTCTAGGATGAACAGCTATGCCTCGAGGTTTCTTTAAATGGTCAGAGCCTAATATAGTTCGACGCATATGTCCAAGAATCTTAGTATTAGTAGATATAACTTCAATTTTGGATAAAGCACCATCAACAAAATAAAGATGTTTAGATATCCAATCATATGCCATACCTTCAACACTACTAAGACCAGAATTGACCAAAATTTCTGGACCTTCTTTGCCATCAGATAAACATTGTCGCTAAAATATAAGTATTTAATTAAAAAAAGAAAGAAATTAAAAGTAAATAATAATTATACCCCAATGGTGTCAGTAAGAATATCAGCCCAAAAAACACAGTTATTTTTTACATCAAATTCAACAGCAATTACATTTCCAAGTTTACGCATAGGCAATACTTCGAATGGTTTATTATTAAGACTCAATCTAAGAATACGTTCTTTTTGAGCAACTAAAATAAATTCTGGTATTTCCCTAACAATAAAAAAATGTTTATTCTTTTAAATGAAACACCGTTTATAAAGTATTTAATAATAAATTATTAATACATACTCAAACGGACATGGAACTTCTTGAGGCATGAATTCTATTGAACGACCATTTTTACACATATCACCGGGTATTAAATGATAACCTTTCGTTCGATTGTACATCAAACCAGGTTTACAAAATGAAGGAACTATATAAGGATCAACATTACTTGTTTTATTTCTAATACATTGTTTAGAACTCGATGACCATATAAATTTGTGATCACTGAAAAATAAATATAAATTAAGTATTTATCCTAATGGTTGTAACTTGTATATTAGTAAATAAAAAACAACTATGAATGATAAATTTTTTTAATATTAATGAGATATAGAAAATAAATTATATATTGGATTTCACAATAAAAAATGTACTCTACAAATACTTAAAAATAAATATAAATAAATATATACTATCTGGTAACGGTTAAAAATTATTCAAAATGAGAATATATATATATATATATTATTAATTTAAAATATTAATGATAAAATTATTTCTTAATATTTATTAAATACCATGTGAAATCTTCAATATCGCAATCACATGTTATGGTTTGAATTGGTCGATCATAATCTATTCCATTATAACAATTAGCTTTGGGTGCTCTTCTTTGAAATATTTGTGTTTGACCGAGAACACAAGATGTTTTTAAATGATCTTTTGAAGAAGTAGGAGACCAAAATTTGTAATCGTCTTTAGTACAGTTATACGCTATGAAGAAAATAAATAATAAAAGTACAGGATATATAATTGATATTTATGTAATTCTTACAAAATGCATTTTTCAGATCAATTTTAACTATTAACCATTCATGTTTTTCTATTATTGAACCAAACATTGTAAAAACTGTGGTATTTTCTCCAGGTTCTGTCATCAACTCGTAAACTTTTATTTTGCTATTAGTAAAGTTTTGCTCTAGCCATGTTTCTCCTTCATCGGTAGAATATAGAATTTGACTGGTTTCTTCTTTCTCACCTTTGTAGTACCGCACAGCAATCAGAACACCTCCATGATCACCAATGTTATAGAAATGCATTTCTTTTAATACTTGTTTCCATGTTAATCCAGCATCTCTACTAACAAAAACTCCAGGATTTCCTTTTAATGACTTTCCAACTACTCCAGTAGCCATAATGATTCCTGGAGCAGATTTTGACGATAAAATGAATGTATGTGTTCTAGTGACAGGATATACATGAGCAAACATTTGTGTAAGATGTAAAGAACAATTTTCATTCTATAATAAAATTTAAAAAGTTAATAATTTACGTTATGAAATAGCACCTTAAAATTAATTTAACCTTTTCACAATGCGAGAAAGACCGTGTAACATTTAATAGTCTCCAATTAACACCCCAATCAAAAGTGATAAGAGTTACAATATGCTCTAGTCCTATGTCAACATTTCCAATTGTCATTGAAGATGAAACCTGTGATACAATATATATTCCTTGAAGGCCTTTGACTTTATGTATATCTGCAAATGGCTCAGCCCACAAATCACTAAAATATACAAATATAATAATTTGAAATCATTATTTTTTGTCTTTCATGATCATTGATTGGATTTAAAAAAATATTAATACTTAACAATATAATATATTAGACTTATAATAAAGTAAAATCACTTTTAGTTGATTATTAACAAATTACTATTAACTATTACAATATTATCAACACAATTCATCAAGTTCATTATGTAATAAATACAAACGCAAAAAATTACAATAATAAAATTAATAGTAGTAAGAATTAAATAATAAATAATTTAATTTTTTAATTTTTTTGTTTAACAGTTCACAATTTATGCATTTTAAATAACTGTAATTTTACCCAAATTAACTGCCCTCCTCATAGTCCTACCGCTATAGATGTCTCTCTCTTCATCTAACCATCAATCATCTGCTGGGATACTTTAGATGACCCTGACGATATAGCGATCAAGTACCAATTATTATTTCAATTCCTAATAGCAAAAGTTCTCCTATCTCCAGTGTCTTTAAATGTAATCATATTAATGTCAACTCTATTAATTGGTCAACATTTCATTAATAATGTCCAATGAAATTTCGTACCTATCTCAGAAATTAACAGAAATCGAGAAATATGAGACATTCATTAAAATTGTGTATAATGCAGCTATAGTCAGTTCCCCCCGCCAAAAACAAAACCACATCATTTCACTACTTCACCAGTTTGGTGGTCAAGCACTTGCACAGACGCCATCAAATTTTGTAAAAATGCTTATAGGAAATTTCGTCAAACAGGTTCAAGTCAATACTTTATTAAATACCAACAAATCTGCGCAAACGCTAAACGCATTCTAAAGTTTCAAAAAAACCTTGCATAGGGAAAAATTTTGTAATAATTTAATCCCCCACATACAATTTTCAGTTTTGAAAGATTGTCAAAAAATTTAAGTTTTCATCAACCCCTTAATTATTTCATAAATGATGATTGGGTTTGATGGTTTCTGCTCGAAGGTTTCTTTAGACTATGTTCCATCTTATAAAGAAGCTTTCCCTCAATTTCCCATAACCAATACTCAAATATCACTCGATGAATATATGCTCACAGCCCCTTTCACTTTATCTGAATTTTGTGCACCTATTTTCTCTAGGAAATCTCTATCCTCCGGCATGGACAATATATCACCACTGTTGATCCAAAATCTCCCCTCTGAGATTTATCTAATGTTACTGGACATTTTAAACAGTATATGGCTAAAAAGAATTCCCAGTTGGAGGGAATTTCACATTATTTCTATATCCAAAAACAATTCTAATAGCTCCTTTCGTTTCATAGCCTTATAATCAGCTTTATGTAAAATTTTTGAACACATTATCAAAAACAGATATATGGTTAAAATAAAATAACCTCCTCCCAAACAACATTTTTGGTTTTCGTAGATGTCTAGGAACTATGGAATACCTTTCACTATTTACTGGTCATGTTTATGAAGCTTTTTGCGAACATAAATTTACTTTGGCACTTTTCCTGGATATTCAGGGGCTTATGATTCAGTACATATTCCTACTCTTACATCACAACTAGCCTCAATGCAACTTTCAATTCATTTTTGTAACTTTATTGCCAATCTCTTTCATGAAAGATATTTTAAAATTATGCTCACCTTTTGGGTCCATGACAAATTGCATGACCTACCGAGAATTACCCCAAGGTAGCTGCTTAGCCCTATTCTTTTTAATATTTACATTAGTCTGGTGTTTAAAAATTTTCATTCTCCCAATATCTCGATAATGGTTTATGCAGATGACCTATTGATTTACACCTCTAGCATAAACCTCAACATAGGCAAAGATCATTTAAACTCAGCCTTATCCCTCTTAGATGGTACACTTAATGATCTATTTTTTACTTAATGCGCCTCATAAAAGTAAATTTATGATTTTTACTAGATGTAAATTAGAAGAACCTAATTATATAACACTATTAGGCAGACTCCCACAGTCCCACATAACAAATACCTAAGAGGTCTCATACTTGATAATAAACTAAGGTGAGTTCCTTACATTAAATATTTAGCCCATTTTACTTACAAATGGAATAACGTCCTACGAGCTCTGTGTGGTGTTAAATGGGGATCGCATCCTTCTTCGCTCTTGTTAATCTTTAAATCTATAATTTGAGCCAAGCTAGATTATGGCTTATTTCTATATGGATCAACAGCTCATTCCCATTGGAAAAAATTGAACACCCTACAAGTAAGTTGTCTACACTCCGCACTAGGTGTTTTGAGATTGTCCCCTTTGAGGGCTATTGAAGTAGGAGCAGCATGTCCCCCTTTAGAGATCAAAGCTTGTTGGTTAGCTGGTAAATTTATACTTGAACTTTATACTTTGTCAAGTGACCAAATTATTGATCTATTTAGTTTAGTGACTTTAGTCTTGAGATACATACCAAAAACCCTTTCCATCCTCCCAAAAACCATCCGGAGCTTAGCTCCTTTTAAAAACATTATTCTTACCAATCCCCATCAGCTTTCTTTATACTTCTCTCCTTTTGAAGCCTTAACTTTCCCTATCGATATAACTATTACTCCTCATTTCTCAAACTTATCCCGTAAAAGTTTAGCTGCCTTACCCAATAATTCAGTAAATGCTCTCTTCCATGATTTTTTAAATCACAACTTCCCAGGCTCACAACCATTTTTTACTAACGGCTCAGTATCATCTTCTGCGGGATACACATATTTCTTTCAAAATTTTGGAATTTCTTCATATAGCAACCTCCCTAGCATATCTTCTAGCTTTTCTACCGAATGTTGGGCAATCATTCAATCCCTCATATGTATTCATCAACTTCTTATTGATAACTTGCTTATTATTTCAGATTCGATATCTTGTCTATTAGCCCTTAAATCTTTTCCAATAAACTCTCATGTTTCCCCCCTGATTTTTAAAATTAGAGTTCTTACGTTTTTTCTGACTGCATCGGGTTATAATATTCGCTTCATATGGGTTCCAGCTCATATTGGAATACTGGGAAACAAAACTGCTAACAATTTAGCAAAACAGCTCATCTATTTCCATCCAGTCTTTAAGTAAGATTCCTGGGACAGCCATCATTCCAAGTCTTAGGAAATATATTAAGACAATATGGGACCAAGATTGGTCATCTATACCGAGAAAGTATGGAAGTAGGTATGTCAATAATACCGATGACCTCTTCACATACATGGTTCCACATAAATTACCTTTAGACAGGCTCAAAATTTCTCAATTCTCCCAACTTTGCCTTGGCCATAATTTATTACCAGCACAAGCGTACTATCTATCCATGAACAATTCCCCCTTTTGCACGCATCATAATGATAAAGTTAAATGTGACTTTAATCACATTCTTATGGAGTGTCCTGTTCTTGTCTCTTACCGCCGTAATTTATTTTATTATCTTGCTGAGAAAAATATAGTTTCAATGGTTCATTATGCCATACTGAACCCGCAGTTCAGTGACGTGGTCGTGGCAGTCTTAAATTTTTATAAGGCTGCTGGGTACCTCATTTAGGACTCTTGACAATGTTTGTAAATCGTGTTTCTCTTCCTTTTTTTTAGAAATTATTTTATTTAAATATTGTATATTTGCATGTTGTTTACTTCAGGTTATATTGTTGTTTTTTTTTATTATTATAATTATTAATTCTTATTCTTATTTGATTAAATAATCAAATAAATAATTAAATCTAATCTATCTTATTAAATAATTAGAACTTTGTTATATTTATTGTATACATAACTATAAAGATTTATTGTAATTGTTGAGCAACAATGCCTAATGGTCAAAGCTCTTTTTAAAATAAAAAAAAATATTTTTGTTAAAATTTGAAATATTTGCTTAAAGTTACCTACTTATGACAACTTAACAGATAAAATATAAACAATTTGTAATCTCATAGTCGTAGATCTTTGAGTTTGTTGTAAATGATTAATACGAATACAGTTAGATACATATATTACTAACTACCATTTTATCATAGTAAATACTGTTATATCATAATCACAAATTTATGGAATCATTTAAATTTATCAATTTCTATTGTTAATATTTATTTAATTACACTTTGTCAAAAATTGTTTTTACTACTTCTATTATATTAGTTTTATGAAAGTTGTGAATAATAATTATTTGTATATTACAAATAAAAATATATAGACTGTAAGAAATATAGTTAAAAAAAACTATCAATGTATACAAAATCTAAAGGTAGGAAAGTTGGGCAAAACGTATTGGCAGCTGGTCTGTTTAAAGATAAAAAAATACATTTTTTTGGCTTCATTCCTTATGGGTTGATAAGTGATCAAGATTAAGTGAAAATAAAATATCCATATAGTGTTGAAAACTAGACACTACCAGAAAGTATCAAACAAAATAAAATAAAATATTCGACGGCTAATAATAAAACTATGGTCAATTGAAAATGACTGAAAACTATTATTACTAGGATTAGATATATATCTAATAAATTGCCATAATAATATATGCGTTCAGTAAACATATAAATCATGATGCTGGTTACAAAGATAGTTACGCACGCTCTATGACCATCTCAAATCAATAGCACATCACTGGACAGAAAAATGATAACAATTATTTTCTTAAAACAAGCTATAAGAAATTTTTTACATCTTGAAGAGTTATTTGATTTCAATTTTTTTTTTGTAAATTAAAGATTTCTAACAAGGTAAGTTGGACTTTTATTTATAATTACTTTATTAAAAACAAATTAAACAATTTGTGAAAATTGGTCATATTATAACTTTTATTATAGTGTTTAAAAAATAATTTAAAAAACTGACTGTCTGTAAGTTTTCCTCTTTCCAAACAAACAAAAGTTATCAAAATCAAATAACTCTTTAACACGCGAGTGTTTCCAGTAAAGCATGGTTTTAAGCAACAAAACAGGTCGTGCACAGCTTTTTAAATTAAAATTATATGTTTGAGATAAATTCGATTTTTATCATTTTACCATTTAGGTTTAATTTTTTAATTTTAAATAAACATATGAATCAATTTAAAATTTAAACTTATATTATAAATATGTTTATATTATATATATATACTTAAAAGTTAATACTATGTTAAGCATTAAACAATAAAATATCGAATATATAATCTATCAGTGATCATATATTAAAACAATATAAATGTAATTTAAAATAAAAATATCCATTAAATAATTAATATTTAACTTTTATATAATTATTAATCTATAGTATACCTGATTAAAGAATCCGTCCATGTAATGTTAGGAAAATATGCAACCACTCTTTCAAGTGCTAAACTAAATGATATTGTTTCTTGATTAATAGATTGAATTACATCAGATATATATAAATTTGATAAAGTGGGAGTATGAGCAACAGCCACCATTATTCTATTAGCAGTAATATCTGCGATGTAATAGTCACATTTATTAAGTTCAGTATAAAATTGAGTCCGAACAAAACTTTCTCCTTTAAAACTAATTAGTAGATCTGAATTTTTCTAAATAAATAAATAATAATTACATTTCAATTACTTGAAATAGATAGAGCAGGTTATATACAGACTCAGATTTAAAATAATATTTTACATAAGTTACTTATAATTTAGTGCCTATAGTGGTAAATATAAATCACAAAATCAAATTTTAAACAAAGACTAACTTTTTTTAAATACATAAATATTTTAGTTCAACAACTGTTGATATTAATTTGGATACAATAATAAAATTATTTGAATTATTTACAAACAAAAAACTGTAGCAAGTTGCAGTATTGTGGATACTGGTCCAATTAAGTTAGGTATTTAAAGACTTTAGAGTTTTATTATTTTGAATTTGAATCAATAACATATTTTTGTATTTGAAGAGTAAATTAAGCGATATAAGTAGTTTATTAAAGATTATAATTAATAAATATAAAAAAATATTATGTCTGTTTGAACTAAATTTTGAGCACTTAAATATAAAAATTATCTATATAAAATGGTTATGTAGAGTTAATATTATAGTTTTGGCAATTTTAAATTATTTTTTATAAGAAAATTATTTATTAGGAATCAAGATTAATAAATTAATTTAAATTAAAATTTGAAATATATTTTATAAAATTGTTTAATTACCTTAAAATTATGGTATAGGGGGTCTTTAAACAAATATTTTATTGTACCTAACCAATAAAATATGAGAAAAATTAATTGATAAAAACACAAATGGATATAATATCAGTAACAGACTTTATTTAAAATTAATTCAAATGTTATGACTTATTAAGAAAAAGTAAACTGTATTAAGAACAAATATATATTTCAAGGCAAAATTTTAATGGTTTAGAATATATATATTGTGTATAATACTAAGTATTTAATCAATATTAAAATATAGTATCTTAATTAATATTAACTTTATGGTCTGAATTAACTTTATCTGTTTAACCAAAGTTTTTTTAACTAATCCAATAAAGAAAACATAATGAAAAGTAAACAAATATGCACGCCAAATATAGACAACTTTTATCTGTTTGTGAAAGTCAAATTTATCCCAAGTAATTAAGAATAAAATAAATACATAGATATGTGGCTAAATTTTAACATAGTAAATTTAATAATAAAATATAGTAGGTTAATTTAATTCACTTTAAATGTGTTAATTAAAAATACAACCTAATAATCTAGTTAAATGTTATTAATATATTTTGCATAAATTTAGATTTTTATGTATGAAGTTTTTATCACAATAATAATAGATATTATACTAGAATTTAATTTTAGTAATATTACTTAAGTTTTTAATAAATTTCAAACATTTATAAATGTTTTATAAGTATTCAATTAATTTTATTATAGCTGTTATTCATATGGTTAATTGAGTATAAGTGAAATTAAATATATAATTTGTTTATATATCTAACTGAAAAATAAAAATAGACTTTAAAATTATTATTTTTTGAAGCGACTTATTAAGAATTTTTACAACCATGTATTTTTAACTATTTTATACATTAATTAAGATATAACAACATTAATAACATATTTGAAAATGTATGCAAGTAAAATTATTTAAGCCTGAAAGCCCCAAGGCAGTAACGATAAAATGTCAAATCACAACATTTGGTACCTTAATTCTATTTTTTTTAGTATTAAAGATTATAGCCTAGTGTTTAGCCTTAATCTGAGTCTGTGTTCATAAATTGATAAAATTAACACACAATATGTTTACCTTTGACAATTGCGTAGTTATAAACATATAATCATCTTTTACTTTTAATTGTAATACGTTTATAGCTAAAGTAGTTAAATTATTTTGACCAGAGTTGATATTTTCTGAAACAGCAATTACAGTAGATGTAGTTGATGATTCTTCACGTTGAATAATCAACGAATGTCCACGTTTATATAAATCCCATGTCACTGGAATCCAGAAGTATGCTTTAACATGTTCTTCAAGCATGGTCCATGATTTTCCAAAATCATGAGTTATCCATAGCTAAAAAATTATAAAAACTACGCTGTAATTAACATTATACTTAAGAATGAACAATCTTTTTGAGAAAGTGGTTTTGTTAATTATTTTCTTCTAATTTGTTTAATATAAAAACAATGGTCATGAAATTTCTATAAAGGGATCACAGTAGCAATTTTACAAAAATATATCAATAATAACTTTCCTTTTAAATAAACACAATTATATAATACTATAATTAATAATATTGTGTAAATAATTGGTCGTAAATTAAATATAGTACGATTAAAAATCCAAAGGCACAATAAAATATTGACATTTTCGCTAAGGAGCCAAAACACACAAAAACACCTATATAAACATTTTCAAGTTGATTATTGAAATTCGAATATTTATCAAAATAATAAACTATTTTACTTTCAAATTGATGTACTTAATTTAAATAAATACAAACAATAAATATTTAAATTAATAATCAGTAATGGTATAAAAAAGAATGTAGAATAGTTTTTATTATAAACAAAATAAATTAATAACAATTGGTGGCTGCAAAATTAATTTATACCAACATTGTATTCATTTAAAATATTCTATTATTATCACATTATAATATAGGACTATAACAATAAGTAATAATAAAGATAATTTTCGATTATATTCCCTCAGCATTGTAATGTTGTTTCCAAAAATAATAATATTTTCCAAGTATGCACTATGTAGAAATTAAATAGATTGATTATAATTGATACCCTACAAAAATCTAATAAAACTTATTTGACTTTTATATCATAATTTACCTCAGTATAATTCATATGCTAATGAGAAATGGTCCCCATTATTTAGAAATGAAAAATGTGGATTTTTGTAGAAAGTTAATTATATATTTACTGCAGATTTTTCGGAAAATATCAAAAATTTAATTTTCTTTATACGTTTACTAATAGATAATAAATACACTTTAAGTTTGTTAATATTATTTCTTATTCCCAAGGGAATTAAGATTTTAATTACGAATATTATATAAGCATAAAGATTTACATATAAGAAGTTAAAAGTCAACGTATAATACTAATTAAGTATTAAGTTTAAAGGAAATAGGTAAAACAAAACTTTCGAAAGTCACATAAAATTAAGTTATTACGAAATAAATTGATAATTCGTAAGCGGTTGAGTTTAATATACCCCTATGATTGACGCATAGTAAACTTAATATAATTACATAGAGATTTGAACATCCTGTTATGCCCTAACAAATTCCCTGTGTAATCAATTCAATTTGGAGAGCAGGAAATGATAAATAGAGATATGAGGAGTACCATGCAGCAAACATCCCATAGGAACGATGACCAACGTTATTTAAAATTGTAATTGTACTAAACCTTATAATATGCATAAGCAATGATAACCTACACATGTTGATTATATGACCTAAAATTAACGGATTATACAATGATATATTTACTTCAATAGCGTAAAAAAGTCGCACATACTTGTTTTGTAGGGCTAACTTTATCATGAACGATAAATACGAATGGTATATCAGGTCTGTAAGTCACTTCACTGGGCACAAATGATAGATTCGTAGATTTTATATTAAGACTGTGATCAATTGTCGTGAATATTTTACGATTAAATACGTCCGTATACACACACTGTAAGAACAAAAATGAGTCGGTAAAATATTTTTAATTTTTATCCAATAAGTCCTATATAATAGAAAAAAAATAAACATTTACGTATGATTTAAAAGTAGGATGTATATAAAATTTATCAATGGAAGCGTATAGATTTTTAGTATCGTCAATCTTAAATTCATTCGTCTTATTGACGTATGTATCTCCATAATCATATGATATGTATATAGCTGAAGAAGAAAATCCTTCACGAGCCAAACATATGATTACATTCGAGTTCTCACCAACCCAATGTACCATCAATTGTTGCCGGGTTTCGTTTAAATGGAAAACCTGAAACAAAAATATTACGTTTATATTAATAACCGATTTTCAATAAATTGATAACAATTATTTAAAAAATGATTAACATCGAACATTTTAACTAAAACAAATTATTTTACTTATAAATGTTTTAAATATATTAGCGTTACATTAAAATACTGGATGTACTATTGATTATTTAATTCTATGTGGTCTACTGATACCAACGTTGTACATATATCGATTGGTGTAATTTACATTTATTTGATTAAAAAATTATATACTTCATATATTAAGATAATATTTGTGTATTTCATGTTACTGACTTAAGATTTAATTAATAACCAATTACTAGATGAATATATCATATACCTTATAAACATACTCCAGAACTTCAGTTTAACATTATATTAAAAATGAACGAAACGTAAATAAATTTAAATAAAAAATATAACAGATATGTTGATATTAAAATACCAATAATTTACTTAATCACATAGGTGATCTGTATAGCCGAACAATTCTTTATTATAAATTGAAAAACTATTCTAATGTTGAATTCGTATTTGTTTTATTGTTGTCGAGTGAAAGTATATTGTCTTTTTATTTCTTTTTTTTTGCATTAAGTTT
Organism: Geopemphigus sp. TES_GeoC_2020; assembly: GCA_025469175.1. NCBI lineage: Eukaryota > Metazoa > Arthropoda > Insecta > Hemiptera > Aphididae > Geopemphigus > Geopemphigus sp. TES_GeoC_2020. Next base: position 17,403 of record JAIPRN010000925.1, on the reverse strand, counting down.
ATACATTTTACTATTTCATTTCAACCTATTTTATTTTAAGTAACAATACGAATTATATTAGGTATTTTCAAAGTAGAAAGAATAAAAATACCTTATTTATAAAGTACTTAATAACCATTTGTTCAACCCTCATTATGTATGAGGAATTTCATTAAGTATCTATTTAGTATACAAACATAATAGCCAACAATATCAAATATTCAAAAAGATAATTGTCAAAATGAAACTAAGCTATTTATAAAGTGCCATTTTATTTTAACTTAGAAATAATAACGATAATTTCTATTTTAAACAATCTTGGGTATTTATGAAAATTCTTAGGTATCGTATAAAGATAATTATAAACCAATTGTAACCAATATTTCGAGAAATTTCACAATAGCCTTAATTTTAATTTAATCAAGAATATCCTCCAAGTACTACCGCTGTGGTGTTATTGGTTTAAAATGTAGACAAAAATGAAAAGCTGGAGTGCTTCTATATATTATTTTTCATTGTATTCTCACGTTCTTATTTATTTTTATTTATATCATACCTATCGATAGTTAAGTCTGTATCAGAATTAGAATTTAAAAATACCCACGAAGTGTTTGAAATCGTACGAAAATTAATTTTCTATTTATTGATAATTTTAAGTGTCACGATTATGGCTAAGTATTTAGTTCAACCTACTTTTGCAATTTCTTAATAGGTTAATTTTTAAATAAATTAAGGAAATCAAAATAAAGTTAAGGTGGTATCGATCTAACAAATGATCTACTATACGGGTTATAAGGTAATTTACTGCACGCACTTATCCCCGCACAATTTGATAACTACTACTAAAATAGTGTACATACTTTTGGATGTATATAAATATATATTATTTAATAATACTAATAAATTTTGATTATGAAATGATTTTAGTTACAAGATAAGATTAGTTTATCTACAGACGTACGCTATCGGTTAGGAGTCCCTATTACATATTTTTGTGCGATTCTTGATTAAACCAACTAAAACTGTCGGATATTTATACAGATAATGGGCAACAATATTATATTGTGTATGTACATTTTTTAAAATAATGAAATTTGCTAGTAGATAAATCAATTCATTTTACAAACTCGATCATTTTATTAGTATAATATATAAAACCCTTTTTTTTACGTTACCGGCATACCCTCAATGGCCCGGAAAGCCTGAAGGCAGTATTTCGGACCAATATATAATACCCTAAAACACGCACTATTATCTTAATGTGTGCTGTGTGATGAGTGTTTGTAGGTGCTTTTGACTCATAGCATTTTGTAGGTGGCATGTTAAACTGATGGTAATATGTGTACCAATATACACACACATTTAATACACTTAAACTTAATGAAATGTTTTAAATTTATGAAAATAAAATTACGGACATTTAGAGTTATATAGTTCCTCTGTTTTCCTGAAACTCTTAAAAATGTTATTTGGTCCCTTTTGTTGAATAAATACTTTTTATATATTTTATGGATAATAATATTTTATTAAATTATTTATCACAATGTACACACAATCAATGTTATAAAAATTCACAATCTGTATTATTATTAAAAAACAAAAACGTTTTCTTTATATATTTAAAAAACAGATAGGAAAGACAATATAATATGGAATTATGAACTATCATATCTGTAACCTTTACCTACTATAAATATATCGATGCCAAAATTATCATATATGCATAGATAGATAATTTCATATAATAATATTTTACAATATAATACCTTTAAAACTTACTTATCTATTACCTACACAAAGAGGTATGATATATATTTTATTTTTACACTTAACCACATAGATATATAATAAATATTGAAATTGATATCAATACTATCCCGGATAGGGAGTGTCAAATAATAAGTGTCCTAATTGAAACAAATGATACAGTTATATAAATTTCGGATTATAAGATTATTTTGGCCGAAATGTCAATTTTTGTTATATAAATCCTTGATAGTTATTAAATGTATACGTAAAGAAACCAAGGTACGTTTAAGGAAATAATTAAGTTATCTTCAGATATCGATCGTCGAGAACAAAGTAAAATTATTACTTACGTTTCGGCCAAGTGATATTACACACTATAGATGAACATTAAAATCAAGGAAATATTAGCTATATAAATCGTACCCACAACAAAAATGAGATTAATCGTCAATGGTAGATAACCACTTACAACAAAGCCTTTAATACGTTTTTACGGCGATGGTAAAACAATTTACTTTTACACAGAGTACACAAGTAATAATAAACACATCGGACGTTAACCTGATCAGTCGAAATATTACCTATACAAAAATGTTAGAATTTTAGATAGGCGATATTACTAGAAATCCGTAGGTGGGTAGGTAAGTGTCGGGCATACCCGACGAAATGAACAGTTAAAAGAAAAAGCCAAAATGATTATTTCCGCGAAGGGGCACCCCTATTATTCAGCGATAAAATAGGTCCATCAATTATTATACTGTACTACTAACTTTGGATGTTACGTTTCCGTCGGAAACGACGATTGTCGACGGTGACGGCAGCGGCGGCGATGGAGTTGGAGTGATGTTCTCTCGTTTGGACCGGCCGTGCGAATCAAAGGCGTTCGCGATTTGATTGTGGACAACGCTCGGCGCATAGACATGGTCACCGACGTAGACGGATAAGGATAAGACGCGAGCGACCGCGAAACAAACGTACAACAGGACGGTGACGGCGGCGGAATTCATAGCGTTTATAAAGTCGTTAGCCCGTCGGAAGAAATTATCAAACGGCGCATAATACGGCGGCAGACACGAACCGAAACGTCGGCGCACACTGAGCGTCGAACAAGAACCGTGCGTAAACAACAGCCGTGTGTATACGAGTGGATAACAACCGGACTCGGACAACAACGATGACGATTATTCGACGGCGTTGTGACAGAATCGGCGGCGGCGATCCACTAGCCGTCGTCGTCGTCTCGTAACGAGCGAATTTTGTACTTTACCACCATAACGTTCACCGCTGATAATGTACGCTCGGTGAACAACTCGATAATATCGTTATTACGTACAATTATAATAATAATGAATAAGCGCAACGTACACACACAACACGTACGTACGGACGATTCGTGCGTGTGTGTACGAATATTATCGGAAGACGCGCACACACAATTGCAGATAAGACTTGCGCACGCATCCCCGCGCTATTATTGTAATACACACCTACGCATACACCGCACACGGGCGAACGTACGCGCGTGCGCACACCACACTACCGACGATTGTGTCATACGTGTGTTACACAAACGCGACGCGTGAGGCGTTACGTCGCTGTGATCGAATACGACAAGACGGCGCGTGCGCGGTGTGTGTGTATATATTGTGTGTGATTACGGTGGTCGAGGATCCATCCGCGCCGTCAATGCATCCGTCTCACTGCGAGTTTGACGATAACGACTCGAGCGCGCTTCGTCGAGCATTTTCCGCGTACTCGCTGTTGAGTGGTAGCAGGGTGGTGGACATTTTTGCGCTCGCCCTGTTAATTTTTACTGTTAAATTTTTCGAACACATCCGAACATAAATGGAGATTCTTCCCGGATAAATCGACGTTTCGACGACGAAATAGGATAAAATTATTTTGTTCGTATTATTTATTGTACCCCGTCACAGTCGCCGTTGTTATTATAATCCTCCTCCTCCTCTATCCATCATCGACTCCCGGTAAAGTAATGCTCGACGCGTCGATAATGGGGGGCCGTATTTACGCCGCACAGCTACGTACGGATCGCGCGCCGATAAATGCTCGGAATACAAAAACCGTCGCGACTTCCGTATGTGTTTTTGATTGTTCAAACGACGACTTTTCATTTAAATTATAATCGAACGTAATTTCCAGAATTACGATTGACATTTCGATGTAAAACCGTGAAGACTACAGACTAACCCGTTAGTATTATGATTTATAACCGGGTATAGGTATTGTATTCATCGCTGGCGGTGTTTTTTTTATAAAATTTATATATTCGTACATGGCGTGTATTCATATTACGCATTCGTCAAAAGAGCAGACAAAAAGTTTTAAAGTAATTAAAGGAAAGATTTGCGACTAAATGTATGGCGTTCCATAAGGCTGCGACGATTCCACGATTTAATTTTGCTTTTATATTTACAAATATGTTCGAACTAATTATAATATGCACGTTTTAACGACATTATTTTATTTAATTAATTTCGTTCAACACATATCGATGTATATTAAAAAAACAACCAACGAAGAAGTGTGTTTAATATTTATAAACTATACCACTTTATTGGTTTATATCTTAAATGTATTATAATCGTATTAGTTACTATGTTATAAAAAAACAAATAATAATTATTATAATATCGAATTAAGATAATTGTATTTAATATATACGTTGCACGATATATTTATTGAAAACTATTAACCTTTGCCTATTTTAATTAATTAATCAGTACTTAAGGACGTTTAAAATATTTTGAATAGCCGTCTATATATTTCCTAATTGCCTCTTTCGTTAAAGATTTGAACCCACACTATGGCTTATATACATTAACGTTTAACCAGATTAATTATACGCTGGCGCAGTTCATAAATTTGTTATCCTAGAGAAATATTAGTTATTATAAAGTTATTATACTTCCACACGGAAGTGTGGTGAAATGTGTGACCGTGTAAGGGTGATGATATATCATTACTTAACCCAATACCTATAATCGGTTCTAATGTGCATAATCTAATTATTTTATATTTGTTAGAAATAAATGCTTAGCGAGTTTTACAAAATAATGACGGTAATTGGCGTATAAATAAAACTGGACATTTTATCGTGATATTATTTAATTATACACAAAATGTGTGAAAATACTTATATCTCAATATAGTATCCTAATTTGTACACTGTACTGAGCTTATTCTGAAAACTGTTTTTAGCCGTGTATATTTTTAAATCCTCCCGTCATTTTAAGTACATTTTCGGAAATAAAAACGCATATAACTATTATAGTATTTTAATTATTGATCAATATAGGTATATATTTACACGATTATAACAATGGATCTAATAAGGTCTATGGAGTTATAGGTGACCATCGATTATGATATGCATAATATGTAATATTAATAACAATAATTATTAAAATTATGGTACATAATAATTAAATTTTAAATTTACCTGGATTTTAATATCTTCAGACCCGTGTATATAGTTATATATTTATTTTTATTTAACGACAAAACTAAAGTTTCTGGTTACGAATACAACCCGTTGCAATGATTATGAAACAATTTCAAGAACTTCGGAATTAATCTTTTCAAACGCACGAATAGTTTTTCCAACTATACTTGTACTATACAATTAATTTAATTGTTCAACGTGCGCTCTATAATATGGTAGGTATATGTAATTACAAGTAAACAGTAGTAAATACTTCTTACAAATATAGTTCAATAATTGTATAAGTTCAGAGTTGATCTTTGTGATTAAATAAATATTCTACATTATTTCCATGAAATTCCTAAATAGACCATTGTTACCACTGATGCTGTGATAATACCTAATTTCAGACGACCATACTAATCCATAATTGATATTTACTGATAATCACTATAGAAATAATTACATTAACAAAAATCAAAATAGAGAAAATATTTACATTGAATAATAAAAATAACATAATTGTCGGCATCATTGGTGTATACATGGTGTACCAAACATCCAAGTGATTCTTGTAACTCGTCTAATTCATTTTTTATTAATACTTAATCGATTTGACAGAGGCGTATCCAGTAGGGGTCTGTAGGTCACGCGCACTCGGCGCGCTGAGGCGATCAACGCACGGACACAAGGGGTAACCTGCTCTGCGCGTTCGCCGACACCCTGGGCTTGAACTTGGAACGGGAATGGCCAGGGAAGTCGCCGAACGGCAGAGACGGGCATTTGGCGTGACAGCTCCGTCGTGGTCTCGGGGAGGTGGCGGCTAGGCCGCTAAATAGAGGAAGAAAGATTATTTTGTATTCTTTTTATTTCAATTCGCGCGGATGATGTAAATGGTTGTCCCGTGGCAAGGTCAATTCCTGTCACCGCACATCATTCACGTGATAGTTTTTAAGAAGTGATAGTTTTTAAGGATTATTGTGAATTAGATTCGATGTACGGGGGGCGAGGAAAACCAACGTGGGGATAGCTCGCGTTGCTCGCCTACCCTTAAGGATGATCGTTTTTGTAAGACTTTTTATAATTTAAATTTTTCAATAAACGATGGCGACTCACTGGTCCGAAGTACTGCCTTCAGGCATTCCGGGCCAGTGAGAGTATTGCCGATACCGTGGTAAAAAAAAAGGAGTAACAGCCTTCCTTTTTCTACCCTCAAAATTTTAGAAATATTTTTGAATTTGTAAAATTTATTATTATTTGTGGACTGTAAAACAATTATTGTTAGTCAGGCACAAATATTTAAGACCGTATATCCAATCGACTATGATGCTCTGTAGTCGATTTTACGTACATGAACTTGCTGACGAAACGACGGTCGTCGCTATCTGTACAACACTTGTACCCAATTAATCGATTAGGTACAGGTACCCAGCCATTATTTATTACACTATAGCTACGACGCAACAGTAGCCTCAATTATTATGTCCTATGGCGGGTACTAATGAAATATGAAAGGTCAATTGTAATAATACTACCAAAATTGTAATTTAAGTGTGTAAGTATATCATATTGTATTCTGTATACGTATCGTATTTGTAATAAATATTTCGGACCTAATTTATAATTGATTGTAATCGTAGTTCATAACATTTAACGATTACCGTTTTTATTATAATTGTCTCTAATTCAATTGTTGTTATGTGCATTATGTATCGAACATTTTTTAAATTAACTGATAAATTGAAGAATTTAACATATAATTTTTTTTGAAATTTTAATTTTAACGTGACTGAAAAATTCAAACCTTATTAAGGTTTTACACAAAAAAAACCAAAAATTTTTTATTTTTTCTTCTTTGGTACTAATAAATAATAAATACATTATAGAAACAATTATTAGTTTTAGTGTTATTAATAGTTTGGTTATTCATTTTAGCAAATACTAAATAAATACATATAAAATTACAATGTGATAAAGTATTTGAGCGAAGATATTATAAATAATTTTATAGTGTATATTTAGTTTTTAAGTGTATTAGTTATTCAAATATTTTTATGGCGCATAATTAATTTATATCGAATACTAATTTGTATTGAGTACTTGAAATTTACTTAATTTTTTTTAATATTAATTTATATTATATTGCGTAGGTTTTCCGATATTACTATAACTTAATACTACAATTTTAAATTTAAATATTTGATGAAGATATGTTATAAGTCATCTATTTTATGCAGTTTTTTTTTTAATAAACTAGAGTTACAAAAAAAAAATAAATAGTATTTGAGTTATATTTCAAATATTTTAAACAATTAATATTAGCAATTTAAACATTTATGAAAAAACATATTTGAATACCTATTAATAAAGTTTTTAAATTATTTTTTTTAAATATAGCACACCTACTTATTAAGTTTTATACACTCTTTTAGAGTTATAACTAAGTCTTAGTAATGTCAAATTCGTGTAGAATGTTAATATGTCCACACCTCTCAGAAATACAAAGGATCAGCTCTCCTCCCTATCCTGAAGTATAATTCTATCCACGCTACTGTTATCTGAAGACATGGAATTCCAATTAAAGGACTTCGTGTAAACAGTTCAAACTCGCTAACATTCTTAACAAAAAAAAAGTACTTTTTTATCGTCAAACATGTTTTGTTCATTAGTAACAGTCTATGCCGATCAAATCAACAAACCCATGGATCATATGGATTTAAACCTAAACTAATCCGGAATCGCATCCAATATTTAAATATCCGTCGATATATTTAGTTTGGTGAAAATGGTATGAGCACCATAAATGCAGATCAGTCAAAAATAACAAATTAAATAAAATGTATAGCAATAATATTAATATTATGCAATATGTAATATGTATATCGTAGCTATCTTTCAAGCAGTTTTGTTTTTTAAATTGGCAGTATTCACCAACTTTCCGGAACGTAACGTTGGAATTACTTTAAGGGGAGATATTGCCATCGTTTTTAAAAGTTTTCCGTGCATTTATCGACATTTATTTATCAGTAAACGAGTCAATTTATACAAGGCTATTTTTCAAATTGTTTCTAGTCTTCACAACCCGGTTATTGAGTCTTGTCCCGATTGCGCCTGCCCGGTTCTTTTCTCCGTTTTTTTGACGAACATATTATGTTTCGCCAGTAATAACGATTTAAATATCCGGTTGAAGTTCATCAACTCCGATATCGAGGCAAGTTTGAAGTCTCTAATTTTCCTACGGAACATACCGGAAAAAAAAATATTTATCATTGTTTGATGATGCACCGTGTCGAACATCCATTGTTTGTCTCTTATAGAAAAAACTTATGGAGGTATTTACCTAAACAGTCGTGATCTGTGAACACCTGTGTCAGGTGGAATATAATTTCACGGTGTCGATGATTGAGCCAATCAGTTAATGTCGCCTATATGCCAGTGTGTCCACTTATGGTCTCCGTTTGATTTCCTTCTCTTTACCATTTATTCATTAGTTCGTTTCTAGTTGTACGTTGATGGTCGTCGTCGTTGTTGATTTGCGCGCGTTTCTTCGTAAGCAAATGAATGGGAGAAGGGGAGAGTGCTTGATACACCGCCTCAGCTACGTAGAACACGGTCCTGTATGTAGCAGCACGTAACTCTGAGCATGGAGCGTCTGTGTACCGCTGCCATCTTCCATATCCTTAGACATTGGAGGCCCATATTGGGGAAACGTACAATAGTCTTGATGTCGCGATGCCTTTGAAACAGTTAAACAGAAGTTGACAATCTTGGATGCACATTAGGATGGTAATACATTGAACGATCCGCCATAGTATCTATTCCAGAAGTCTATGAGGATTTCATTTGTCAGATACTGGTGAGATGATAAACCGAAGAGTGGTTGAAAGTTTTCGGGCCTACATGTCTTTCTCCGGCCGCCCCCGACGAACGTGCCACACTCGTTCTGGCGCAGGTCATCTACCGATTAGACGCTAACGAAAATAGTTGTCAATTAGTATATAACACATACTATATAGCAAAATCTAGCGATAATCGGTTTTTTGTAAAATGGTTCTATGAATTTTCACAAAATCTGATGAATATATCAAATTTAAACGAGTAATTCTTGTATGTATATACATATATATAATCTGAATCTTGGAAACGGCTCCAATGATTTTCATGAAATTTAGTAAACAGGGGGTTTCGAAAACGATAAATCGATCTAATTAGGTTTCATTTTTACTTTTTCACTTTTTACCATATAAACATCAAAATAGTAAAAAAAATCATTTGAATGGTTAAAATTGTCTTAGAAATTCCAACTTTATACAAAATATGCGTACGGCGATAATCTTGCGTTTGGTGTAATTAGATTTTAAATTTACAGGCGGTCGTGAGAGCACTTTTTCAAAATTCATAGTATTTTTACTTTTTCGACAGGTTTTAATCATTATTGACCCTCAAATTTGGGGCTCGTATTCAAGGTCTTGACGAGACAAATTTAATGACATAAACAAAACGCAAATCCGTTAAATATTGACCGAGATATGGCATTTTGCTTTTTCGCTATCCACCGTATAAACATTAAAATGGAAAAAATCCATAAAAACTGCAAAAAAATGTCGTAGAGATTCAAACTTTAGATCAAATATGCTTATGGCGATGATCTTGTGTTTGGTGTAATCAGATTTATAATATAAATTTAATCACGGTCGTGAGAGCACTTTTTCGAATTTCAAACTTATTTTTTTCGACCAGTTCTAATTGTCGTAGACCATCGAAAGGGGGCTCAAATTCAAGATCTTTACGAGATAAATCCAACGATGTAAACAAAAAAATACCAACCGAAGCTCGGTCACCCAATATTATATTAAATTTAAACTAGAAAATTCATTTAGGGCTAAACCGAGGTTTGAGTATGTTACCGTGGAAATATTTGTATTCAAAATTTATAATTATGATTTTTTTGTTTTGTGTTATTTAATTAAATATCACTTTCTATTCATAATTAACCGAAGAAACTATTTTGCCTTGTGGATCCCGTGAAAACGCGGATGTTTTAATTTCAATTATGGATGTGAAACCGTCAGATAACAAAATGTAATTATCAAGTACATAGTGTCTATAGATATAGTATATTAGAACTGCGTATCAATGCGTTTTATATCTAAAATATATGTGGGATATATTTCTGACATACACGTGACTCTTGGAGTTGTTTCGATACCCAAAAGTCATTTTTTATATTAAATTGACAATACATCCACCACCCGCAAAGCAGTTAAGTATAATTTCGGGCTGTGGGTGGTCATCATTGATTTTCAAATTACAAAAAATAAATATCCTTTAATCATAAAGATTTAACGTGATGATCCCTGGTTATTACTACCCCTCACAGAAAAAAATATAAAAATGTAATCTATCTATAATACCTCTAAACAAGCAATTCTTATATATATATATATATATACAGTTAATAGAAAATGCGATTAATCGCGGTTACAGAATTATTGTTAAAAAATTAAACACTGAAGCAACAGAAGGTCGAAATTTCCAATACTGGGTACAAACTTTTAACTTTGAGGACATTGATAATTACGTTCTTGAAGATAATCAAGAGAATTTGAACACGGATGAATCAGCAGTATTAGGAGAGCAAATGTATCAATTACTAAAAGGAAAACAGATTTAAGTCGTTAACTCCATTTTTCAAGCTGTAAATAACAGAGCTTCTGAAACAAAACATTTCTTCATCGATGGTCCAAGGGGTACTGGGAAGACATTCATACATAAAACTTTATACTACATGCTAACTGGAAAACGATACAAAGTAAAATGTATGGCTTTTACCGGTATTTTACCACTGACCCCAGATTCAGTCTCAAGTATTAAACCTAACTCTTCTAAAGCGAGACAATTAGCAGAAATAGATATTTTTCTTATTGATGAAGCTACGATACTTCCAAAATATAGTTTGTAGAACATTAATCAACTTTTGCGATCCATTGGAAATTCGGATCTTCCTTTCGGTGGAAAATTAATAGTACTAGGAGGAGATTTTCGCCAATGTCTGCCTGTACAGCCGCGTGCGAATTAAATTGAGTTATTAGATATTTCTATTAAGAGATGCTCCTTATGGTCCATTTTTAAGACTTCTAAACTAGAAGAAAATATGCGCGTTGATATAGAGCAATGACAATTTGCTGATTATTTACTAAAATTAGGCGACAGCGAACTGACCTTAATTACTATGGAAGAAATAGAATTGCACAGAATATCATTTCAAGCAATAATCTTATTGATGAAGTATTTGGTAAATGCTTAGCCAATGGAAATTATGAGGATATACAAAGCAATACTCACGCCTCTTAACAAAGATGTTGAAAAAATTAATGATGATATAGTTGCCAAACTTCTCGGAGAGTACAAAATCTATTATAGCCATGACTCAATGAAAGATCAACCTGAAGGAACCGTCGAATTTACAACAGAATTTCTCAATAATGTTAACATTTCAGACTTGCCACCACACGAACTAAAATTGAAAAAATATGCATTAATAATGTTGTTGCGTAACTTAGACGTATCAAAAGGACTATGCAATGGTGTAAGATTTATTGTAACAAGTCTGTGCAATCACATAATAAAGACAAAAATTGTTACTGGTGAACAATCCGGCAAAGAAGTACATATACCAAGGATAACACTTGACTCATCAAAAGGACAACTGGGATGCATCATGCAGCGTCACCAATTTCCCGTTAGCCCTGCATTTGCCATGACTGTCCACAAATCCCAATGGCAAACATTCAAATCTGTTGGGGTCCAGTCCGATCTTTATGCATGGCATGTTATATATAGCATTTTCTAGAGTTAAGCAATCAACTACGTTAAAAGTCCATCTTCCAAATGAAAATCCTCGTCATACCTGCAATATAGTATAGAAGGAAGTAATAGGTTAAGACCCCATTTCATAATTAAAATTGTGATGATAAAAATATATGTATACTTATGTAATTAATTGATAAACTGTAAAATAGTAAGTACTTGTTTCTAATATAATATTAAACTAATTACACTCGTGATTTTTTATTTAAATAACTAGTTCATATTATTTTATTATGTCTGTAAGATCGAAAAATATTATTCATATTTCATCAGTATGTAATTCGTATCTAAATATAATTTCCACAAAACACGATTTACTAAAAAAAAAAAAAAATACCAAGCAAAGCTCGGTCACCCGATATTATAAATAAAGTAGTCTATAAGTTGCTACTTTGCGCCATCTTATTTTCTTCAACAGAACGCAATGGGGCTATACCATATGGGGCCTGTTCTTACGTTCCGTTATCCTAATTGTCAAGATGAACTTGATCATGGTCGAACGCTTCGCAACGAATGAGCATGTGGAACACGTCATCCTTCTTACTATATGGCTGGACAATACGCAATGGATTCCCAATGATATTTACCCGGAAAATAACTAAAATACCTAACCCCTGTTACATCATTAGAAATGTTATATCTGTAGGTATCTTACAGAGAAAGGACAATACATATTTAAAATATTAAACGTATTTTGCATTTTTATTAAATTAAATTAACAATCTATAAAATCACTTTTTTACCTAATTGATTTTTGCTTGGGTTTACGAATGTGTGAGTTTATAATGAACCCAATGAACATATTCGTTTTGTTTGAATTTGATCGTTTAAGTATTGAGAATAAATTATTGTATGCTACTTGTTTTTGTTTATTTGTTCGTGAATTAAACAAAATTCAAAATGTTACAAAGTTTAAATTGTACAAATAATACAAATGCCTTCATCATCATCTCCCTCGGATTTATCCCATCTATTTGGGATCGACCATCTTCGTCCTAAACCTCCATTTGGCCCCTTCTCCCACATCCTCTACGCATATACTAGCAGTCCTCATATCTTCCTCGATCGTATTCACCCACTTCTTCTTTGGCCTTCCTCTTCCTCTTTTTCCTTTAATATTCATTTTCATAGCAGTTCTTACTGTTTCCGACTCTTCTCTCCTCATAATATGCCCAAACAATTTAAGTCTATTCTCTCTCATTTTATCTACTATCGACGCTACTCCTATACTCCCCCTTACATATGCATTTCTTATCCTATCTTTCCTTGTCACCCCACTCATCTGTCTAAGCATTCTCATTTCTAAATAATACAAATGCCTTATTAAACATATTTTTATTTGAAAGCTATTTTTTTTTTTTTTTTTGGTTATAAATAGTTTTAGAATTAATAGAACATGAATACTAGGAAAAAAAACGTGTACCTTACTTATAAATAATATGTACAAAAATAAGAATATAACGCTTTGCTTTTTATATTGCACAATATGTTGGCGTAATTTGTAAGAATACAATTTAAAGCCAATTTTTATTGGCTTATATATAGCATGTAAATTTTAGCACACTAAATTTAAGAATATGGTTTAGATTTTGGAAAATAAAAAATTATATTATACATTATAATGTATAAATTATATTAAACAAATATTTAAAATATTCGTGAAAAATCGTTATAATATAGACTGATTTACTTACAAATTTATTTTAACTTTTAAAATATAATATTTTTTTTTGTTTAATTCAGAAAATTATTTTTAATAAAGTTAATTAGTACATGCATGGAGTTATTTGTTACGTTATATGCAATTTAAATCTTAATAAATTTGTATTGAGTTTTTAGTAAAAAAAATTTTGATATTACTAAATTCTCCACTTTAATAAATAATTAAAAATGTATTTAGTATGTATATATATATTAAAAATAACAACATTGAACATGAAAATAAATACATAATTTACTCGTAAATCTTATAAACAAATTTTAAAATATAATTATTAACTAATTATATGAAAATAATTATTTTTAAGCGTATACTTAATATTTAAGATCATTATATGTGCGTATTAGTGTACACTTATTTTTAGATTAATAGTGAAAACTTTCGAGTTTTACGAAACTAACTTATGGATCCACTAAATTTATGAACGCGTAAATTATTATTACGTATTTAAGTACCTACTACTATTTTATTCTAGAATGTTGTACTATGTTGTGCGTGAGCTGGGATAACATTTTTTTCTACTTACATTTATCATAGATAGTTTTCTTCGTTTCGTTAAATCGTAAACCACATTACTATCGCGATGACATCGCGTTTTTGTTCCAATACATTACGGTGATAAAATATACGACAAAATTGGAAACAAATAATAATGTGATATAGTATGATCGTGGTCTACGTACGTTAAGTTAGATATATCTATAATCCAAGTTTCTAATATAAATATATTGTTATTATTACTGCCAGGTATACGGCAACCTGCAAAGTAGAAATTATAATGATACATTATGTCCACGGATGTGCGGACGATGTGTGTAATCATTGTTTCAATACAGTAATAATTTATTTAACTATTGAAAAGCTAGAGTATCTGTGGCTATAAAGAACTGTCAAAGCACACACAGCCTAACGATCAATGGAATTGGTGCGCGAACTTTTCTCGGCCAATGTCACTTCTAGCAGAGGGATCTATCCCTTTGCGATTTTTTTCTGCGGACGTTTAAAAGCAGAGGTGTACAAATACTGTCTTAAAGACTTGGAAGAATAAAGCCGAAATTATTGAAGAAATAGCAAAAATTCTATGAAGAATGACGGAGCAAGTTATGTAAAGTTTACGTATCACTACTAAAGGTCGTTATATGCCAAAAGTTGTTTATTACATATAAATTGCACACCTGTAGAATATATTAAAATTAAAAAATTTGAATTTCAGTAAGTTTTCGTGTTTTTATTAAACTTTACTTTCGTGTTTTAACTTTTGTCTAATTTGTATATATATATACACTTTTCTATTATATTTACATATGTATCCAATTAATAGCTTGTACAAAATACTAAAAATGCCGTTAGATAGATGTCGTTTTCGATAAAGTGGTCTATGAATACAACTAATACTTAATAAGGTATTTTAAAATAATTAGCACTAAGTTATGTAACAAAATGTTTTCATATATTTCACATTTTCCGATTAAATTATTAAAAAATATATTCTATATATTTTTAACTAAAAAATTTGAAAATATATATATATATATATATATATACAATGGATATTCGTTATCGTGATAATATAATGCAAATCGATTATAACTTAAAATAATTATTAATCAATATCAAAATTCACACTTCTTAAAATACAATTTTAGATTATTTGCAATAATCAATTAGGTCAAAGTTTTTAAATATTGTGTTCTAACATATTACTTTTTATTTATATTTTAATTTCCATGGACCATTTGTAAATTTTCCATCACTATGATGGACCACTACTTAATTTCCCCTCCCTTTATTGCTTATTTTTTTTATAATTTATATGTATAAAATAAAATCAGCAATACAGTAAGATGGTTGAAAAATATTCTTTGGCGCCACGAATCACTTGAATAAGTCTACAGATTACCAGCTGGAAACCACTGATGTATACGATTATAGAATAAATACAATAACACCGAACTTCAAATGTTGATTTATTTGAGATTTAAGTAATGAAAAAAACTATAAAATTAATAGTTACATATAAAAATAGAAAAATTATTCAAAACAAAAATGAATTTTTTTAACTGTCATTATATAGTACCTTGGAGTCTACTCTGGATTTTTTATGAGAATAACCTACTATTATTATAATAAAAAAGAAGAGATTTTTTGATAATATTGTTTTTGGTCATCTAAAAAGTAATTTCATTATACTAAGTAATTAATGATAATTTGGCGAAAATTTCTTCACTATGTTATATATATTTGCAGAGAGCAGTGTCTTTAACTGGACTAAGAGGCTACTGGTATACGTAAAAATGTTATATCCGAGTCTAAAATGTTAGGTTACAAATTAGTGTGATAAATTAAAATGAACGTTTTACGTTATTATTTTATATGACCATATTACAACAATATTGCGCAATCATATTCTCAAGCTCGTGATACGGCACCCGCTGGTTCAATGGTTCTTTGTGGATGATCGCTGTCCTGGTCGCCAATGATTGTCTTTAATTCTTTTTGATGATGAGTCTTTACTCTCTTGAAAGTACTAACCTCACCTCCGTCTTTTCCACGACCAGAATTTATAGTGAAGTATGAGTTTAATCTTTCTGTTAACAATTTATTAACATCGGCTGCTTGGGAAGTAAAATTACTCTAGGATATTTTTAACTCCTGGGGAAGTGACAAAAATAGCCTAGGAAATGTTTTTCCTCCTTATATGTATATATATGTGTATGTATATATATTTACTAATATTGTAAATTTCGTTTAAAAATTGTTTCACTTGATTACATAACTATAAATTTTGTGTGAAATAATATAATTTATGCCATAATTAAATTACAATATTGGGTGCAATGAGAATTTGTAGCAGATTACCTGTAACGTTGTACCTATCTATATATTTATATATATAGCTTATAGATAGAAAAAGTTAATTAAGGTGTATGAGTATTATTAGTTGATTTTTAAAATATTAAAATTTTATAAAAATGAAGTAAATTTTTTGAAAGTTAACCTACTGTTTGGTCTAAATTAAGTTATTTATATTTTAATTTTTAAAGAGGTATATTTAATATTCATACCAAATTAATGAGAAATAGCATATCATACAACGAGATATGTTTAAAACTATTATAACTTAAAATTTCAAAAGTTATATAACGTTTGTAAAAACGACTATTAAAATTGATGAAGACAAATTTATGTAAATTTATTCCTGTTATTATCAATTTGTGGGTTAAAAAAACGCTCCAAGAGTTTTATCGTTTAGAATTTCAGTAAATTAAAATTTTGACTAAAAATAATAGTATTTTGATCAGATTATTTTGGGAATGCCCTTTTGGATACCCATTACTCTAGAATCTAGAATAAGAGTGACGAATATATGATACACATAAGTCAAACACGTTGGATATATATTAATAACTTTTCGAAAGTTCACATTTTGCTTTCCGTTTTAAAATATTTTGTAGAGTAAAAATGTGTAACAATAAAATGCTATCAATGTATTATAACTAAGAAAACTTTCTCTGAGATAATTTTGTGGTTTATACGATTTTCAAATATTCAGATAAAAAAACTTTCAGACATATTTAAAATATTGGAAATACTATAAATATATGTATTTGTTTAAAAACTTATATATATATATATATATATA
>JAIPRN010000924.1:0-60018 GCA_025469175.1 Geopemphigus sp. TES_GeoC_2020 | reverse complement strand
TATATATATATAAATAAATACGTAATATTGTTGTAGTTATTATATTACGAAATTTTTAAGAAAACATCTTCTAATATTATATCGCGCGTGATACTTTTTTCGAATGCGAAATTAAATACGTATTTTAAAATTGCGTCACTAAAATATTAAATCGTATACACTAAAAATGTACAAAACCAATAATAAAAGCGTGTTCATAATCGTATAATAAATAATTAAAAGCGTCGAGCATTTATATACAAAATACATAGGTTCGTGTGTTAAGTATCAAAAATTCGCGAAACAATATTGCGTGCGAAATGTATTATCGATAAAAGAATAACAATAAAACGGTAGTTGACGATCAGATATTATTTTGTTTTTCGACATTGAATCCTACGCAGATTTGATGTCGAAATATTTTTGGTATGGTGACCAGGTATTATTAATGATATCTCTTGGTTAAGAATAATAATAATAATTTAAAATAACCTATCCGACGACGGCCCTATTGTCTTTTCCGGTCGAAATATACGCGATTCCAATGCGATGTGTGGGAGCTTTAGCAAGGTCGGATCGGGATTTAATGAGCGATAAATGTATATTACGTATACTTTCGATATATCATTCGTAACAAAACAAAAAAATCCATATTCTGAGCAATTTTAATCTCCAACTCGCCTCCTTAAAAACCATCAGCTCGTTTATTGATTAAATTTAAAACCGGCGTATGGTTAAGTAAGATATAAACACTAATATAAACCACGGCCATCTAGTCGTACGTATGAAATCTTCATTAATATCGTAATATGTTATTACTTGTACAGTTGTGCCCTATTACTATGTTTATTAATCGTTGATTTATACGGTTATGCGTACAGACACTCCGCGAATATAAAGTTAAATATTATGATTTAGATTATACATAATTTTAAGATTTGTCTGATATAAAAAAACGTAACTTTTTCGAGTTTGTTGATTTCGACAATTTTTAGCAAATATCGAAAAGTAAACCTATCGTCCATCGATATGTCATTTTGCGTAGCTTTTCTCGCAATAAAAATCCCAACACGGTCGATCATATTCTACAATTATTTATCGTAACGAAATTATTCCATCAACGTTATCGTATAATTTCGTAGTATATTTGACAAACGCACACATCGTCGTACCATTGCACTTCCGGTCGGAAGCGACTATAATTCGGTGTCATAGACATTGAAAATAATTCGGCCTTCCGCGCGAACGCTCACGACCCGCAAACACATTGCGGAATAATAAAGAGCCTCACGATTGACGCTCAATCGGAAGCGATCCATTCAATGCTAATGCGACGGTCGCGGAAAAATTGAATCGATCATTCGGATGGGTGAACGGTCGTGTGGGATAGTGTGCTTTGTCGTGTGTTTGTGTTCGGAGGACGGATCGTTGTTAATGATATACTTACGCAAATACGCTTACAACAAATTTTTCGAAAAATTTGTCTCGTTAAAATACGCTATGTGTCTAAAATAATTTAGATTAAAACATAGATGATAATAACAAGTATAAATATCAATAACTTCAGTACATGACACGTTGCATGGCGCACAACAATATTATGACTTTAATTCCGAAAATAAGAAAAATCAGTTTTCTACAATAAGACACACCACGCAAATAGGAATTCCATCAGGGACGTGCTTAAGGAAGATTAAGGTATTATAATACCTCTCATAATGATTTTTTTTTAATCTGATTTTTAATATTTCACGGATAAAACAACATACATTTTCGAAACCTGGCAAGGGGCACCTCTCTGTTTCAATCAACATATCACAAATTCCTTTTACTTTATCTTAATTTATTTTAAAATAAATCAAAATAATAAATATATCTCGATAGAATTTTAAAAGAATCGTCACATTTGAATTCGAATTTCTTCAGAAAAGAAAATTTTAAACCGAAACGGAAAAATTGAGGTCGATATTTCGTAATTTTTTTAAAATATCATTAAATATCATCAAATATATTTTTAATATATATATTTAAAAGATGTATTAGAGATAAATTATAATTGGTATCGAACAATGCGAACCGTTTCCGAAACGTGTGATAATGGACAGTCCGTTCAACCAAGTAATGCGTTGCAATGTTCAGTATCGTCTCTTTACAATATTTTCTCTACTTGAACGATCGAGCTTCATATGTTATAAACAAGGTGTACAGTTCGCACTATGCACAAAAAAAAATTGTTTATGTTGCTAATATATACGTATATACTTTCGAAAGTAACTCTAGTGATTGTACTGCCGAAATTGATTAATTAATTATTAGACCAAACCGATTTATGTTTCGCTCGTAAAATTATTATTAACATAGCAAAGCACACACTCTAAAAAAACGTGTATCGTTTTATTATTTCGTTTAACCTTCGATAATTGTTTGGATCCTTTAATTACAACGACGATATTTTTATGTGCATTATTATGAGATCATCGGCAACAAATATTTCGTCGAAATCGTGTTGACGCGCGCCAATATACTTTAATTTTAAAATAAATGTTAACGTCCTATGACTTATAAATGTTTAATTATCGACGTAATTGATTAAAAATTGTTTAGAAATGCTCGTCTATTCCGAGTGTGGTTACTAATTATAACACCAATTAGTTGACCACGATAATTCGTTTCATTATACGTGGCATTAAAAATAATGTATAGTTCGAGCGATTAAGTTCAATTGGTTTTTAAATTTTAATCAATTTTAATTATTACGCGTTTAGCGATATATCTAATAATAGTAATATTAATATTAAATCGAAATATACCACACCTATTTGAGCTTCCTAAATACGAACAACTCGTTTAAAAATAACCCGCTTTGTCATCTTGAATTTACGTAATATTAAATTTCGTTTGTTTTTATTACCAATGACGCGTATCGCGAAATATTACAATAATATATCGGAAGAGCGAAGATAAATACGAATCCAAACAATGTTTAAACGGTGGTATATTATTTATGTAAGATTAAAACGAACTCAATGCGGTATATATTGAAGAGGAAAAGCTAAAGAAATAAATCACGATTTACGAAATTACTCGCGAGAATATAATAGAGAAGATGCCGCTGATTTATTATCGTATATCCCTCGCGAACGTTAGTGTCGAATAATATGGCCAAAACGTTTTCACGCGTAACATAATATTATATTCGTATAATAATTTGATCGGGAAGTAACTTTAGAGATAAGTCTCTTACTACGACCAATAACCGGTAAAACGATATGTTTCATAGGGTTTCAATCGTTTACAGCGTATTACGTTGCAAAGCTATCGACATTTGCGTACTCGACCGATATTAAATATATAACAATACGTAAAAAATCGTCAAAGAAGTCTAAAAATCGTGACGTTTTATATTAATAGGTACTTTAATTTTAAAATTACTTGCCCCGCAGTCATCGTTATTATATGGTCAGTGGTCATTGGTCGATCCGCGTGAACGTATTTTTGCAATGTCACATTCTCGTACTAGTATGTGTATTGTGTATACCAAAGTGAGAGACGGAATGATAATAAATCTTGGCGGGCATGAGCATCCTCCTCTTAATCACGTAAACGCGCAAAACAACTAAACGTTTTTAAAATTAATATTATTTAACATTTTATACGTCGATTTCTACAATATATCGCCTACATATTATTGTTCCTTAGTTTTCGGCGATATTAAATTACGTATATTATTTAAATATTTGTACACCGAATATAAAAAAACATTTTATCATTTACGTTTTAATTTTATATTTATTTACAATATTAAACTTTTTAGACGGACGTGTTAGCTTTAATCATTTATATTTGTCGCTAGTGACCAAATCAACGAACGTGCCAGCAAGGCTTCGAGTCGCATTTCTGATTAAACATCAGCGTTACGTTTAGTTTTCCATACTTAATTTCGAATTTTGAACAATATTTTCCGAATGTATAATTGTTTTATCTCGTCGTATCCGTTTGTTATATATCCAATTTATATGTGAAGCTGCGTTTCAAACGACGAAGAGACTGTTCTTCTTGTATCGAATGATTACAATCAAATAATAGAACTCGAACGAAATTGATTTTGATTCGTTTAATTTATTTCAATCACAAATAATTCTTATACAATATACGACGCATTGTACATAGAACACAGTTAATATGATATATATATATATACGTTAACGGTACGACAAGATACGGGTGACGTCGTGGATAGAAGAATAATGATTAATGATAGATAGTCGTGGAGTGGATGGAAAAGAGAACGACTCGGAAATAATAATGTTGTCGTATTAATAATAATATTGTGAGCAAACCATTAAATTCGACATGGGAAAAAAATAACCGACTTGTTTGGATATTGATATTATTTTTTACCGATTTTTGCTATAATTCGCGATTTGAAAATATAATTTGACGCTGCTCACGGGTGGAATGGACCGAAGAAAAGGATAAAAAACAACACGTCCTTACATTACGGACCTAACTCGGTATACTGATCCGCCTCGTAATTAATCGAACAGTTCACCGATTAGATCCTAATTATACCTTTATTGTACACTAAATACGTCCAGAATTAGGATCGCAATTAATATAATCGAAATAGCGTGGATATAAAACACGATTTATATGAAAGTTGATTTCCCTAGAGCCCCCCTCTTCCTTCACACTGTATTTGCTATTTATGTCTCGTGACAAAAAAATGTCGGTGACCCTCGCTTGATTCTCGTATCGAAATGTGATCTCAAACACAAAATTTGACACGGGGTTGAAATCATGAAGTAATAAATCTCCCGGACACCAACATAACACGCAAATAGGCGTTAAGAGATTATTCGCGTCTTCCACGGGAACGTCGACTGTCTTTACGTCCATTGATATTAGTGCTGTTGAACACAAACACTCGTCCTTTGGTTCGTTAATTCAACGATCAACTCCATTTATCACATACATCGGTACGGGTACACGAAATATAAATATATTATAAGTAACGTTATATTTTTAAACTACGTACCTATACGTCATTCGTGTAATAACGAAATACTAAAATAATTATATCGTTTGACCAGAAATAGAATAGTAAATTAATTATTTATCATAATTCACCTTAGCTCGTATATACACCCCAGGTCACGGTACGTATCATTGTTTTCTATATTGGAACTTACATAACGTCAAAGTCGTAGAAATATATTTTCTATTTTTTCATACGTCGGTATTTTTTTCAATATTATACATAATATATTATAAGTTATACAGAAACTTGGTCGCGCCATCAAATGATTGCACTTATTGTCTGAGAACTCGTGTGCAATTGTATATCGTATATTAGTAGACTTTGTCCGTGGTTATACATGTTCGTGTACATTGTACAATAATATAAAAAGAATTCGAAAATACGACCAAACAACAATCGGGCCGAAGCAACGCAGCTAGGAGGGAAGAGGTGGGGACGTAATTCGTACAAGAATTACGTGATTTCGGGCTTTCTCCAGTTCGTCTCGTCGCCGAAATACTATTTCGTCCTTCATTCTGTGGGAAATACGTTTACAATATGAATTCCGCGCGGAAAAACGGAAGTCGCGGTATGGGAACAAGACCGGTGGTCTGGTGATGGCGACGCGCTTCAGCGTATGTTTTAATTCGCTGTGTCTGTAAAATACTTTAAGTATATAAGTACGCGTAAGGGCACGCAATGTAATGTTGTTAAAAACGAGACTCCGGTAGTGTTATGGACCACGGACAAGACACCACGGATTACGGATAAAGCCCAATAATTGATACGTCAATCTGCGGACGACGTCTTTTAATTTCGATCGTCATCGACGCACGCGTATTATTATTGTAAGATGACACGTCGTTTCGTATCACGAGCGTACGGTAAAAAAAGGTATCTAATATGTGTCCGTGCGTAAGTATATATAAGAATACGACATTGACTGCGTGTACATAATAATAAATAATATATACCGTTTGCTTTTCGTTCGTCACAAAGACATTGTAATCGTGACCGGAGGTTTTATTATCTCCCCGGAAAAATAAAATAAAAAGATTCTTGTAAATACATATACACAAATATATATATATATATATATATATATATGTGTGTGTGTGTGTGTGTGTGTGTGTGTGTTCGTGTTATATATTATTAGGTTTATTAAATCATTACGGTACTTATACAGCTGTATAGCAGTGTATATATATTAATATGTCACGATTGATGTTTTGCGTTTACGCACGTATATAAAAGAATATACGTATGTAGAAAATACTTTTTAACACAAATACTACTTAAATATTTCAAATTATTCGTACAGTATGATAAAAGTGTGATGTTAATTAAAGACTTAGAATATAATCTAACTAATAGGCAATATTCAACATGATCACAACGTTGTTAGTCAATATTTAGGTAAATTATACCTTCTGCTTATAGGACAAAATGTTAAAATAACTTTATATATTGTTAGACTACTCAAAGAGTAATAATAAACAAAATTTCGTTACGATATTTTTCATTTACACGACACGTTTACGGTGTGTTTGTGTAAATTATAATATCTCTTCTAAATAGTTTTATTCGACACCCATAAACTGTATTTCAAAAGATATTCGATACATTTACTTAAATACTCGCTAATTTTACACACTGTATGGTATATACGTCGTTATCATTTTTGATAATTAAAGTTTTTTTAAATTTATATATGCATAAATATAATTCATCAAGAGCGTTGATATATTACTTCACCAGCGTTATTGAGGTATTCCATGTAGTCATTTTCTGGGTAACTTTTTGATTATCCTATTTTTAATCAATCGCCAATTGGCTCGTCACATGTGCCCCAGTCCACTACAACTATTTGCAACATAAGACATTCTTAACATTTAATTTATTGTACAATTATTTTAGATCTTTATTCTTGCTCCTTTCAACTACAATCTATCCGTATCGTGTAATTTAACGTTATCATTATCAAAACAATAATATATTTAAATTGGGTTTACGTGTAGAAGACCAAACGCGATCGATAATAAAATAATAATAATATAATATATACATCGTTGTCGTTTACGCATACTCCGCGAACAGTTCGATTTTTGTGATACACCGAGTGTTAAAACTACACACGATATACAGTCGAGGGATCGAATGTCAATGTGTCGCCACACGCCATTGTGTTTGGTTTGTTCGGAAACGATTATAAAAAATAAAATGGTAAATATTCAGCTACATATAATAAAATCGTTCGCTTTGTCTTTATCCGACCGACAATGATGATGACATGGCGGAGAGGAAGGAAAAAATCACGGAATTTGTTTTTTCCCTATATATCCATGTGTATGTGTGTGCGGGCATATATATATATACGTATACATGTACCGTTTCCTGTATATTCCAACAAATGTGCAGAAATTAATTCAAAGCCAATATAACTATATACATATAAGTGTGTGTATTATATTTTAACTAAGAGATCGCAAAATTGTTTAAAAGGGTTATAAATGTACACGTTGAGAAATAACAAGATGTGATATGAATCTACAACTATTATAATATTATAAAGTTACGCGAAAATACTCAAGCACACACAATTGACTCACCTACACATAATATATGAAACGTGTTTACTTTATAGATATTTATGTTATTTTTGTAATCATCTTTAATGAAAAATCATAATTGTATATGACGTAATATATAATATTTATATAATACTCGTTTTTAGGTAATAGGTAAAACTGGGCAAGTTTACTAAATTGCTTAATTCGTTAAATTAAATCGATATAAATGCGTGTAAATTTAATAAAGTAAAATTTTATATATTTTTCAACTTAAAAATTACTTTTTATTGTATAAAGCTAGGTACGTTATAGTTTAACAAAAAAAGTAATTTAACTTAGTTAAACATTAATATTTTTCTGTTAGCGATAAAAATAAATAGTGTAAAAAATGAGATAATAAAAATTAAATCTCCAAAACTATTATCTTGTTTTCAACATTAATCTGTTCATATTATTATACACTATATGAATAATAATTATTATAGAAAATTAACAACTGAGATATCACATTAGTTCCAAATACGTATCCGGGATATTATTTACTTATGCGTAATATTCATAATACCACCAATTATATAAATATATATATAAGAGTCGTGTTTATAATTATTTAATATTAAATTATCCGAAACATAAAACTGAGATATTTTCAATACGTGTATACATTTATATATATCGCGTTTAAATTTTAAAAATTAAAAAAATTTTTAAAAAATGTCTATTAAAGAAGTTTTTTATGGATGAATATTATAATATTATACTTATAGCTTTGCAAAAATTCTCGATACACATTTGTTGTTTGTAATATTGTATTTTAAATTATAATAATATGCCATAAAATAGTAACTTTTAATTTGCGTAACTTAAAGTCAGTAACATATATATTTTTTAAGTTGAACATTGTTTAGATAAGGATAAATCATAAAATGTTACGTCATTTATTAATAATATAATTATATATAGCGCGCATTATCGTTTAAGCTCAAGAACCACATATGTCATATATATAGATATACATATGACACTTGTGGTTCTTGAGTTCTACCTAAGTAAATATATAAATGCGTAGTTTTTTCCCGATTAAAATATTAATACTTTCCTATTGGATTTAAAATGAAAAGCATTTTATTTAACATGTTTGATTTTTAAAACGGTAAATCGTTAATCGCGTACGTATATCTCGTATATTATACGGTAAATATTATTATCAGCTATTACAACCATCTACATATTAATACTTTTACACTTTACGAAAATTAATATTTTTGCAAACCTAATATAATTACAGTAATTATCCAATTTTCAATTATTACAATTTAGTGAGATTGTATTCGCGAACATTTTTATAAAATCAACGTATACTATATATCTATACATGAACATAACTAATAATATCTAGTTATTAATTTCGTACTAATATAGAATGTGTTCAAACAAGTTTTTCTATCAAGAACTTTATCTATTATCATCAAGTAAACGTTTTATATTATAATTCTAGGTATCATAATAAATTAATTGTAATTTAATGATTGTAATCCACCATACCATTCTATGATATGTATAATATAATATTATAATACATACGTATAATTATTTCGGTTCCTTAGAAAAATGAATACACAAAGTGAATGACTGTCATCAGAAGGAAAATACAGAATATATATATATATACACAACACTAAAATAATTACTTTATAACCTATCGTTTTATTACATACGCGAAGATTACGAAAATTCAAAATTGAAATTTAAACTGGTCAAGTTAAAACGCATTTCTGTGGGTTGATAATCATAGGGCTCGTGTTATTATTATTTTTAAAATACTCAAGATGTCATTATATGGATCGGAATAATAACATTTGTGTGCGTTTTTTCGAGCTTTTATATAATTACATTAAATGTAGCTATAGAATTATTACATAACATTACAACGTATATTTCGATTTAATCGTCCGACTTCAAAATTCCCGACTGTACCACTCCGTTTACCCATACCCGTAATAACAATAATATTTGGTATGTAATTTCGAAGGCGTAGATGGTTTCTAACATAGAAAACTTTTAATAATTTGTAAGTGATCTTCATCGATACATTGATACCTATTTTAATATTATTATCATAAAGTGTTACAAAACAGGGAATCGAATTTTTTTTTTAAAAAATGAATATAAACTAAAAATTATATACGTGGTCTAACCTCCGGTCGTTTTATAATCATTGACTTAGAATCGCATTAAAAGAAAATATTTATACATACGAAGATACAATTTAAATTAATAATGTCCTAACTATCGAACAAATTTAATTTAAACACAAAACGTACTCAAAAAATTTTTCAATTTTTCAACGGTGATATACAATAATATATATAGTATAGAATTTAGATTGCAGTGTGTATGTGCATATTAATCTATTCGATCTATAAATCTAAAGGAAATAAAAATATAATAAAATTAACATTTTTTTTTAAATTGATGACTATTTCCTATATAGAAAATCGTACGAAATATTTGTAATATATATAAGCATAAATAAAATTGACGGAATTCCATAATTATTTTCGATAAAAATAGGCTAATAATATATAATTATAGTGCACCGGTTTAACGCAAAATAGCTATTAATTACCAACAACCAAACATTAGGTGGGTCGAAAAATGACGGAGATTTTTCTATAGCATTAAAAGGATAATGTTATGTTTGTTTTTATTCAATGGTACCTATTACCTATTAGTATGGACGGTGATATGATTATTCGAAGATTATACATTTTACTCGGTGACCCATTGTTTTATAATTAAAATATCTTTAATGTACACTGACCACGAGTCAGTTAACCCACATGTTGTTACTGAATATATAATTGATAATTAATTACTGTGCTATCCAAACAACAACATTTATATTATAATATATAAGTTTATAAAATTTTGGTAATTGTTAAAAAATCTAAATCAAAGACAATTTTACAATCGTCTATCGTAGTACGCGCATATAATGCTTGTCGAGTGAGCGTGCACTCATAAATGTCGATAACGCGCGTTCGACTTTTCATTTTTTTGAAAATTGTTTGAATTCCCACCGAGAAGACGGGTGTTGATGGTATTACATAGTGTTACTTTTAGGCAACACCGACCACGGATATTTGCTAAAGTGGGCACGACACAGTTGGCAAGGTCAAAGACATCAAGTCTTAGTGTTGACGACGGAGGCCCGGGCACGGTTGACAGTCACGACCGCATTCGGGTATTCGTGTTTCCAATGTCTATTGGTTCGTTTACTCGTTACGCACGAAATATTCGTTGTGTGTATATATAGTCTGGAATCGTGTTTTTTAACGAAAACAACACTGCGCGTATATAAATATATACATACGCCATATACCTCTATGTAGCGCAAAAAAGTAAAATATAGCAAATATAAAAAAATTTTGAAAACTAAAAAAAATAATAATAAAACGGTCATTTTTCAAACCAGTATGTATGGTGAAAACTGTATAATATGCTCGTCGGTCGGTTTGTTTGGTAATTTTCCTGCCAAATCTTCTCGACATGTTACAAAAATATAATAACGTTATATCATTATATATATATATATATATATATATATGATCACTCCAGGATCTTATCTTCAGGATCTCTCGTATATTGTCCGAATCGTGCAGAATTCAGTGCACGCGAATATAATATAAAAAATACTTAAAAAATCAAAACAAAAACGTTACTATTATATTTTTACGCTCTTCACAACGTGCATTTGATTCGAAAATCGGTTCCCCCACATATATATAATATATAATATTTATATATTTAAAAAAAAAACACCAGAAACCTAAAGTCACACTATGATAGATTATATTTATTTAATTATTTATTCCGAAAATTATTGCGTGGCGTTCAAAGTTTCCGGTTTATGACTATAATCCTTTTTTTATTATATAGTAAAATTTTCGATTTATCTTTGCGTACAATTTTATATCACAATACAATAATTACGAAGTATACGGTTTTTAATATTCGTTATTTACTTTGTAGAATGTTTATTAAATATTAGTGCAAAACCATAATGATAATTTTAAACAGTCGTGATGAAAATAATATGTAAAATAGTTGAATATTTTGTAAATCAACGGTGTTTATTATAAAGAGAAATCTCTGCAGGTTTTTGTTTCTGAATTCACAATTATTATATTATTATTTTTATCTATATTTGAACAAATCAAAAGAAAAATTACAGGTAATCATACTATCTTACTCGATATATAAGGAGAAAGGAAATGTTGTTTTTAATATTATACATGAGCGTTCCATTTAAAATTTTATTCGTACATTTACTGATTAACAAAATAATATTGTGAATAGTATATTAGAACAATAAAAATATCTATAGCGGATTAAATTAACAAATATTAACGAATAATCTAATTTCCAATTACATTCTACAATAATGTAGTGTAATGTTTGAGAAAATGTGTATTGATGTTTTTTAAAGAAACAAACGAATTGTAATAATAATTAATTACACGAATATAATGCCAAACGTTGACGGTTTATCTATAATATAATAAGTTATAACACTAATATATATAATATATAATCGTAAAAACATGTTTTCATATTTACGATTTTATAAATGTTTAAATGAACTAATGACAATTGAGAATTTGTAAAAATATAGTTTATTACTAACGTAGAGATTAATTTAGATATTAGTACGTAATGAGTATGGTATATATTAATGTTGTCCACATAATATAAATAAAATCCTGCAAAATAGTACCGTCTTATAGATATATTCCATTTTTGAAAAACAATTTTTTCATTAAATTTACGAAATCATATTGTATGACGTGATTATTTATCGAAAATAGTTTATATTATATTGTGTATTAGTCATTTAAAATGTATAATGTATACATATGTACACAAGCTAGGAAATATTTGACCTACGTCTCACACTACATTTAGACGTTCTACAATTGGATTTAATAAAATTATTACGAATTAAGATCGGAATTTGGATAACAAGTTATTATGTATATTTTTCTGCATAATCGTTTGAACGCAATTTTTTTGTATTAAACATATTATAATTCGTAATAAAATACATTTTTTTTACAAGAAATAAACAAAATATCAATCGCTTACATGTAATTATTATTCACTATATAGAAGAACGTAATATTTTTATACCATTATTTAAATAATTATTTTTAGGATAGAGGAGAAATGTATAAATATCGAAAATATGTTATTGAAGTCATTTATTTTGATGTGATAACAAGTTGAAACTATTGTTTTCGTTTCTCTTACAGAACTCGGGCAAAATTAATATGTAACAATTCAAATCTATAAAGTTTCGTACTTAGATACAGATTCCAAATTAAAATTCGTTCACATATAATGCTTACACATTTTATAATGCAATCTAATTGCATATATATAGGTATAGTACCTGTTTTATCGTTGACCAATCAATTGGGTCAAAGAAATTCAACTATTCTTACAAACAGTGTATGCAATAATAATAATTCGACATTGTTTTACTTACTTACATATTTGAAGCTATATATCATTATATAGTGGGTTTCGTTTTATCATTTCAATATCAATAGAATTAAAGATATTTTTTTTTAATTTCAGGCAAAATAATAAAAATTACGATTAATGGAATTACTGAACGTAGCTAATGACGATTTCCAAGAAGAAAGAAATTACTACACAAGTACCATGTGATAAACCTCGTCATCGTTCTCAACGACGACAAAATTCCATCGTATCAATCTGATTACTATTTAGCGTTTCTATTATTTTACCTCATACCATCGTCCGTGCTTATACGAATACGTACATAATATACAATCGTATACACTCGTAACAGCCGACTATAAGGCATATTGACTTCGGTATTGGTTCCTCTTCAAAATAAGATGCAGTCCGTCCACGTTTTAAGTAGTATATATATATATATATTATTTGTTAAGTCGGATGAGTACAATGACCCTCATATTGAGCGGTTTCAATTATACGAAAATCTATACATTCATAGAGTAACTTGAAGTATAATGAAATATAGGGCAAAATAAATTATGGTTGATAAATAATTTATTGTTTCATTTCTGATAAATCTGTAATGTTTTTATTATTTTGTTGTCATACCTAAACTTCGGAAAAAAATATTTTTTCATTTGATCAAGTTCTGTTTTCAATATGAGACAAAGTATTATTCTAATTCTTTGGATGTAATATTAATATAGTATATATAATGTATATCTATATTCATAACACATTTAGTATTGATTTTAATTTGTACAAGTAGATGACAAAATAATATAATAATAAAAAATTATTGTAGTGAGTTTGAAGCAAAAATGCGCAGTAATTATTCTATTATCCAATTACTTACAATTAATAACAATATGTATATATATATATAAGATCATGGGTGTTTTCTTCTTAAAGCATAACACAATGTGATTCATCTAAAAACAGTTTTATTTATTAAATACAAATAAGTTTTACATTACTAATATCAACTGATGAAATACTAACCTAAAAACAGAGAATCGACAATTAAATGTTCATGATTTATTATTCTTATTATAAAAATTTGAAAAGTCTTTTGCACTTTTAAATTAAAGCAATTTCACATACATAACTGATATTTTACGAAATTTTCAAACTATATTTGTTATCTAACTATAAGCTATTAGCTATTATTCCATTGAAATGATACACGTTTGACGTTCTCCTCACTGGTGGCTCCCTCTTACGGCTCAATTGAGAAATACTCGAATGTCAATGTTAATACAAAGCTTACATCTCCCCCCTCGAAATGCAAATTTTTTTTCCTGTTGAGTAAAATTTAGATGTTAAAACTAAAAATCAATAAGCATAGGAATGAGCTTTGTGACATGATATAGTTCAATTGATCATGTTCCACGACCGGTATTTATTTTAAAAACTGAATCCGATATTTATTTTTCTATTTGGAAAGGAATAATTCTAATTTCGTCCATCTTTGTTTTGTTTAATTTGTTTCCATAGTCAACATAAACCTTATCTCCTTTTTTAAAATCATATTGTAATCTATTCTTGGCAAATAAAGTTTTATTATATTCGTACAATTTTATTGATTTTTGGAGTGCTATTTTTCTGTCTTCTAAACTTTTTGTAAATAAATGTTTTTCTTTTAATTCATGTGATAACAAGTATGTAGACTCACCAGATAGCAAATCTCGTTACAGAATGGTTTGTTTCATTGTATCTATTTCTATATTCTTCTGCTATTTTTGACCAATTTGTTTTTCCAGTATAACTATCCAATAATATGTTTATCTGCTTTCTTTTATCAGTATTTAAGTGTTCTGTATCCATATTAAATTTGTTTGTATCTATATCTTCATTAAAGTTTATTGCATATTCTTTTTCTTCTATATTTATTTCCATATTTTCAGTTTGTTTATCTTCAAATATATTTTTACTACTTATTTTAAAATTGTCTGGTTTTTGTATTTGGATATTTAAATTTTCATTATGAGTCAACTTAAATTTATGTATTGAATCTAACCCTAGTATTAGATCATATTCAAAATTTTCATTTTTAAAGCTAAATATATTTATTTTAATCTTCTTATACAATAAATTCGCATCCAATGTAAATAACCTTTTAGTTTTACCCCCTCCACTTAGCTTTTATTGTGTTACAACAATAATTTAGCTTCATATTCGTCACTTGAACTAATTTTGAATTTATTAATGTTATTCGTGAACCAGTCATACAGTCCCTTGGCTTCTAATGTATTATTTAACATCACCGTAATCTCAATTAGTGGAAGGAACTTTAGTTTTTTTGCATCTTCATTACTGAGTTCAACTTTTAGTATTGAATAAGAATTAAGGTTTTTATCATCGGTTGGTTTTTTCATTTTTTCATTTTCATTTCAATTTTTTTGAAAAATCTGCTATTAATCTCATCTTATTTTCTGGTTTTTTTAACAATGTTGTTTCTGTTGATTAGGACTCATTACTTTATTCTAATTTTTCAAGTAAAAACCTATCAAATTATAAATTGTCATCATCTAAATATGTTGATTTCATTTCCTTGGTTAATGTTATCCAAACCTGTCTCTTGTTGTGCCTTTCTGAAGATATTTTTATTTTGTCAAATATTTCGTGCTTTATTATTTCTTTGTGTATATTTACTGGTTGATACTCTCTAGGCACAATAAAAGTTTAGTTTTGGTTTTGGCATAAATATTTGTCTTATTATCATCCAGTTTGGTTTTTATAATAAATTCAAACCTTAATTTCACCATTATGTAAGGTATACAATTATATTTTTTTCACATGTATATGAATTGTCGATTTACGACATTATGGGTTTTTTCTTCTTAAAGTATAACACAATGTGATTCATCTAAAAACAGTGTTTTATTTATTAAATACAAATAAGTTTTACATTACTAATATCAACTGATGAAATACTAACCTAAAAACAGAGAATCGACAATTAAATGTTCATGCTTTACTATTCTTATTATAAAACTTGAATCGTCTTTAACACTTTAAAATTAAAGCAATTTCACATACATAACTGAGTTTTTACGAAATTATTAAACAACATTTGTTATCTAACTATAAGTTATATTCCATTGAAATGATACGACACGTTTGACGTTCTCCTCATTAGTGACTCCCTCATACGGCTTAACTAAGAAATACTCGGATGTTAATGTCAACACAAAGCTTACATAAATATATATATAAACGATTGGATATTATGAGTGATTTTATCAAATTACTATTTAAATTCTTTATAAAATAATTAATTTAAAAAATTGTTCAAATAATGTTTGAAACTATAAGTAGTTACATTGTAAAAATTAGCTTTAAATTTAAATTCTTCCTTATATCAAAGAGGTAAAACAAGTAGTTGTTTTTCAATTCAATTGTTTTAAAAAAATTTATTTACGAAGCTCATTAGTTAACATTAACTTTTATGTATAGCAGGACGTGAATTTCGGCATATAAATCCGTATTAAATTAATTTTTTATTTAAAAAATATTTATCGTTAAAAATAACATACTTATTAAAAAGATGCAGATGTGCATACAATTTTTATAATAGAGTAATTCCCGGTTGTTATTTATGAATTCCCTAAATTTTGTTAATTGTATTTGTTAATAATATGTTTTCAGTCTCGTCAGTTGTAATAAAATAAATACAAAATGATATACGAGAAAATAAAAAAAACCCCAAAAAATTAGAGCGCTTTCGAAAAAGAGACGACAATATTCCATTAAAGAAAAATGAACAGAGCAAAAAAAGTTGTAATCTAACTAGATAATTAGTATCTTGCAGCCTGCAGTACATATTATTATTATTATATGCAAATGTCCAATAATTATAATGATAATTGTTTAGTATAAGCCCGTGGTGCCCATATTCATCTATTAGCATTACATATATACCTGTTGCAGCGGTAATATACGTGCACGCTGCATATTCCGTGAACTGGCCGGCCGGCTAATCTAATAACGTTCTCTCACTCTTCTCACACGCCGTGCCGATGGGCGGGTTCTTTGCCATAATTCCCGCTGCTGTAGAGATTCGCTGGCAGGCGTAAAACAAGCGCGTATACGTATGATTATAATATACGAATTACATTGGGAACGCGAAAACGTATACTGTACGCGTACATATGTATTATAGGAATATGATTCGTCTTCGAAAAGAGAAAAAAAGGAAAAAAGAAAAACGCGTGCCGAGCGAACTCCGAAGGTGTGATAACGTGCATATATATCGTAATATCTATTAAAAAAAAACTCAATCCATTCACCATATAAGAAGACAAAACGTTCGAATCGTGAGTCACGAGCCATACACACATATACACACAAATATATATATATATGTATACCTGATGGTATCCGATCGATTAATTTTGGATATTATATATTTGATAGCTATAATAAAATACGCACATTAAAATATATAGGTACACAGTCGGCGAACTTCGGAATTGACGTCTCTACAAGTTGCTTTCAAAAACTTTTTGTCGATTTATGCATTTTATTGTTTTCCGGATTACGGCACTGCTGCTGCAGTGAGTGCGAAATGTGTTCGCGTTTTTTTTTTTTTTGAAAGTCTGCTTTCCGAACGGTATCTTTGTCCATCGTATATATAAAACATATATCTATAAACCTATTATGTTAAATTCTTTGCAGGAGTCGTGGGCACACGGCTGATTATATTGGTAACGGTCCAATTTCATAAAAACCTATTTGCGCCGACTGGTTTGGATATGCGTGAGCTTCACCCTATTTGTAATATCGTGATAGAATAATACGTTATACTATATTATATTTCATTATTAAAAGCGGTTTTATAAACGATTTATGCCCCGAACCGATGACGCTCCAGACGGGTAAAAACGGTGTTAGGTTAATATAAATATATACGCGTAATATATATTATAATAGTATATATTACGTTGATAATCCGGCGCACATATGGGACTTGAACACTGTCAGATTATTAAAATCAATATACAAAATGACATAACAAATAATTCGTATATTTTGAATACATAAATATTGATTACAAATTGCGTATACCTACCGTTCAATATTGTTAGTTAACAACAATAAATATCGAAAAATTGACAGTCACTGTTTGTTAGTTGTCGTAGTTGATTATATGTTAATTCGATAAATTATCTATTAATATTGTCGCGGTTTGAGAATATTATATTATTTATAATGGTTATTGCCGAAAAATGAAAATGAAATATATGACTGGATTATTGCAAGTGTCGGATTATCTTCATTACAGTATATTAAAATGAACGATCGAATATTTTATTTTAAGCGGAATTTCGAATGGTTTTTTGTTAATACTTTTATATCATAAATATATATAGCTTCATTTCAATTGCTGCAAAACGCAATAACTAAAATGTACTAAAAACATTCGTGTACAATTTATAGTTGATTTTAGAAATTTTCGCAATTCCAGAATGTATTAAAAATAGAAATTAAGTAAGTTAAACAAATTATTCGTTAGTGTTTTTGCCATACTATTACAATATCTACGCGTTTAATACACTTTTTTCTAATAAATTTTTCGTCATTCACGTATATCGTACATATTATAGATTTTAGTAAATTTGTTTATACATATGCTATTGCTAGTAGCATGCTTAAGACGAAATTAAATGAGAAATTATTCTATCAAATAGCAGTGATTTTCAGTATCAGGTTACTAATATTCAAATTAAATTACATACATTTCAACAGGGATTCATTAAGTGATTTTATGGCGAAAAGAGTAAAAATAATTGTTATTACTTTAATGTTTTGTTTGTCGATAAAAAAAATATATATAATACCGTTATTATAATACAGCGATTTTGACATCGTGCAAAATGAAATTCAGAATATACTAAAGAAAAAGTCGCTATAAGTGTCTACAGAATTAACTAAGGTAACCATAAGGCGTATGTGTATGCACGACTGAACGATATCAATCGATTACAAAATAACGAGTATTTTGTACTTTTTTACAAAAAATTCCGAAATATAAAGAATAATATTATGATATGATTAAATTGATTTTACATTTGGTGAAGATGAAAAACGTGTTTTTCTTTCTTAATAAAGAAAAACAATAATCATAATTTTTATCGACATTATAACCTCAGGATGGGTTTATAATAATAAATACGTAATAACATATGTTATACTGGTAGTCGTGTACAAACGAGTGGGTTGTAAATGAGTATTGATTATGTTTTTTAGGGAATGTATCGCTTGAATGAGATAAAAATGCCTAGTTTTATGTTGATGTTAAAACTGTATATTCTATAAATATATATACATGTAACATGTATATTTCCCCAAATCATATATCGTATCATAAAATTATCGAATTTATACAGTATTTTAAAGGCGCATGAGTATAATTAACGTTAAAACGTGAATATATACATTTTTAATTTTAAATAAATAATAAATTATATATATTTAATATGTAAACGAAAATAAAATAGCGTTATTACGTCCGAGCAACACATTTTCTTTCACAACACCTACGCGGGTTGTATCCTTAATTTTATAACACACTTGGCGCTACAGTATAAAATTATTATCGTGCCTTCTATAATAAAAATCAGTGTCGACTAGTGTCGTTGAGACGCGTTTCGATTGATATAATACGCATTATTAAAATTCACGTCAAAACGCCTAAATAAATTATGCATTTGCCGATAAGAATATATTTGTGTTGGTTTTTAGTGAGAACGAATAGGTTATAATATAATGTTCTCGCCTGTCAGCATATTTACCTATCGACGAATATACGAATTACTTTTTTTCATACATTTCACGAAAAATTTTAAATAAACCAACTTTAAAAAAATACCGCAATTACGCTTAAATCCTCGACGAATCTTACTTATTTTAACGTTTTATACACGTATTCTCATATATTTATATTAATTTATGACAAATAAGAATGCTTTTAGAAAAGCATTTTAATTTAAACCGAATATTAGATTCAACCATCAGATTTAAAATAAGCACGCTTTGTTATTTTCGTTTCAATATTGGTATATCGATACTTTTTATATTTACATAAAACACAAAAAGTGCATCTCCAACATCGTATAAAACGTGGAAATATAATATATAAATAATACCACTAGAGGATGTTTTCTCTACTTTCGCAACTGTTCGTTGCAAAGCATATTATTTTATTCATTTGTAAAAACTTTTTGTCGATAATATTTGCGTATTGATATATGGATTATTGCCGATCATACGTCTGAGGAACATTTGGCACATTCGTCATCATTTACCATTTTTTCGATCGAACACTATTCAATTTCAGACACCGCAGTTATAGTTATATAGAGAATGGATTACAATTTTTTATTGTCATTTGCGGGGGCGCGTACATAGGCAGTATATTATAGGTAATAATGAAGTATGAATCATTCGATGGTAACGGGGCGTTTGAAATTTAATTTCCACTCCGCAGTTTTTCGCGTTAATGGTGTAGACGTACACACGAACATTTTATTATTACGCAAGTTTTACAGTACCGTGCCCTGCATATGAAAGGGTTGGGTACTCACCGCGTTCCATTCACCCTGTGATCGTTGCAGCAGGGGTCGTCGAACGACCGCCGTCGTTGTAGTCCGAGTGCAATGGTCTCTGTATATGTACATGTTGGTGTATCCTAAGCGGGCGGCAAGGCCGTCACTGACTCAGTGTGCCCATCATGGTGGTGATCGGCGAAAGACCGTAAACCGCGCGATTATATATTATACACAATGAACACCGAGTACTTTTAATATTCGAATAAAGTTATATAATACATTTCTATATAATTTATATTATATTTTGAATACATTTCAGCGTCTATTATATATGTAGACGTTGGAAAAGTATTATTTTGTTTACCTTAATCTTTCGAATACATTTTAAAATGTTATTTATTTTTTTATAGAATTTAATTAATGAAAAAACTGTTCATTCGTACATTTAAACACTAATAACAATACAATTTCCGCATTATTATTCAAAACACTATGTACTAACGTACTAGAAAATAAATGTTTCGAGTTATTGGAATTGTTCGTACAATTATGTAAATTTGAAAACAGTAATAACTAATAATATACATTGTCATTACGCCCGTTACAACGAAAGTGAAACTTCCGATTGCAAATTCGTTTAGTATACATTCGAAATATAAAATATTCTTAAACATTTTCCCGGCTATTTAATTTTCGAATTTTGTTAACGTAATTAACATTTTTAAAGTGCCAATGATATTCCCGAATATGAAAAATGCGTGTATACAACACCTTAAAGAGGTAATAATAATAGTAAATAACTATATAAGAAGTGAACCAGTTTAAAGAATATATACATAATATTGAGAACCCGGACATCTATGCGCTTATATATATTTCCATATATGGTAAATTATAAATAATACGGTCATCATTCGGATTAAGTACGTTTCGTTAGCAATCCATACTCAATTCTTGTTCCGTCACTATTTTGTAACTTGACTTTAAGAATATTAAATATTTTTATGTCATTGTGAATATTTAATTACTTACATATAGGTATATTACCACCTATATAAGAATTTTAAAACCACAGCATACGTTCAACGGTTGAGCTTATATATTATAGTTATGTAAGTATACGTAGAATATTATATTATGAATTACTAGAAGGAATGCTGTTAAAATATGTTTCGACATTATTTTCGTATAATATTTCTAGGTATGCATAAAATATTTCTAGAACATTATTCGAATTCAACTTATGATACTTGAAATACTTTGCTAAATATATAATATATTAATATATTATACGTATAAGTATTTTAAACGCTTATTGTGTCAAGTTTTAACGTAATATATAATGATGTTGGTCAAATTAGAAGTTAAGGTTATAATAAAATGTTGTCAATTCATTATTATTCAACATACCTAATATTATTTTGAATATATTATAATTCGCGTAAAATATTCGTTATACAGTTTTCACGTATATGAACTGTGTATACACGAGCGAATTGATAGAAACGCGGATTGGTCTTAGGTTGCGGACAAAAATGCGGATGCTGCACATTTTGTGAGAACCAACAATTATAATTTTTTTTTGTAAATCTTTTTTTTATATAATTACACATGTGTGGCACAAACGATGTCACATCTAGCTCCGTCAAATGCATATCGTCAATATTTTTTAAACATCTTGCGGTATTATACGTATTTAAATATTTTAAACGTCAATATTTGTCGAAAACTATATAGTATGTATACATTATAAACGATATTACAATTAATATAATATATGGGCGTTTCATAATTAGGATAAAAAAGAACACGAGAAATAATAAAATGGAAGGAAATATTTAGGTACATATCTATTATGTTTATTTTATTCTCAATCGTAAAATATCGTGCAATTTAAATAAAACTATTGTATTAGTTGTGAGTTTTTATAATCTATATATTACAAAATCGAAAGATTTGATAACATCATATTGACGTAATTTTAAGTAATATCACGATTCACATATAATTATATGTATAATTATTAACGATAAGTATTAACAAATTATTTTTAACATTTTAACATTACTTTTTACTTGTATAAAAATATGTAAATTATTATTTAGAATAAATTATTGAAATTAAAAGCGTAAACAGTTTCAAGATTTTTAAATCATATTCCTACTTCATTTATATTGTGCTTCGTATTTGAAGAAAATCAATAATAATTTTTAATATTGAAAATAATATAGTATGTCGAGTATTATACAAATTTTCAGCAAAATATATTCGTGTTATTATTGTAAAAATGTTACCGAGTAGGTACTAATTTAATAAGTTCGTATATTTTTAACTTAAAATTTTTTCTATTGTTTTTCTCATTAACTTAAGCGAAATAAAAAATCATTAATTTCCCTAGTGTTGATTATTTTAATGAATTTGATAACCTTATGAGCACATGTGAGCGTTTTAGAACATTAGAAGTTATCACAGAAAACTAATCAATTATTTTATCAAGATTTCTTTTAATTTGTTTCTTACTTATATTTTCTATTCTTTATTGTGATTTTTAAAAAATAGTTTTTTTTCTCAAAATCTAACATTTATTTGTGCGTTTTGTATTTTGGGTATCCACGTTAATAATATTTTCGTTACAAGTTTGCGATAGAAATTCGACTGTAAATTGGAAATGTAAGCGTTTCTGCGTTTATAATATTATACTATCGTGTTATTGTTAAAAATCTAAAACCAAACTTTATATAATTTTTTTCAAATATTATCGATGTTAAAATCTTTGGCATGCAACTAAATTATTAAAAAATGGTGTTAAAACGGGTGGCTTAAATAGCTTAAAAATAATTTGAATTTTTTAATTTATTATTAAAGTATACGCAATTTATTTATTCAGGTGGATAATCTGTTGAATGGTATGTCATATACGTTTTACTTTTAATGTGGCGTCTTCTTAATATTTTTAATTTAGTTATGGATATAATATAATAAATCAAACGTCATGTATGTCATTTTGTAAAATGAAATGGCTAAAGCGATAAGTAAAAAACTAGTTTTAAAATCATTAACAATCAAAACGTGCAAGACATTTTCGAAAACGAACAAAATGTAAGGTAATAAGCGATGATTCTTAATTTATTTACAATATTGCGGGTGTTCTTATTGAGGATGATGATTTATACGTTTTATTTCTTATACAATATTAATGATTATAATATTATTAATAATATTAATATTACTATTAACCTCGTATTACGATATGTAGTGACGAAACAAAACCGGCAGGTTTCTGTAATTGCTTAACAACATAATTTATGACGAAAAATTAACAGTCTGTACGGTTTAAATAGAATAAACGTGAAGGGGAGGAGGGTTGGAAATTATACGACAACGAATAATCAATAATAACATATTTATATTAAAAATTATGGGAAAATACGTAGCGTACCGATATTATAACATAATATTACGGTTACAAATAGAATTAAAGGAAAAAGTAAGATACGTCGTTTACAAATAGGATTAAAGGAAAAAGTAAGGTACGTCGTTTTTCTTTTAGTTTACATTTTTATCGCGAGTGTGTGTCTACGAAGTTAATCGATTTACTGAGCCAAGTATCGAATTCAGACAAAGCTGGTCTCTATGTACGGGTGAATACGTTAATCGTTATTATTATTACAAACCGTAATAAACGAGGAGGTATAACAGTCGCACAGCACAGTGGCGACGGAAAAAAGAACGGCAATTATCGCGCGCGACGTATTGCGCGCAGATCGGATCGCACGGACCGTCGTGGTCGCAGTGCCATACGCGGTGTGAATGTAGCGACCGCGTTAGCGCAGTGGTGGTGATGAGGGAGGGGAAAGAAAAAACCGTTGCGGGCGCCAGCTGCGCGGTGGTGCGTCGAAACTCCACTACACCGTACATCCAGTCACACGCATACACACACACACACACACACACACACCACACTCCCCACCATATGTACCACACCCCTACCATTTCCCGTATACCCGCACGCCGTTAGACTGTCGAACACGCGCGGCAGACGCTCGTGAGAGGCACCCACCGGCACGATTGTTCGTTACGGAGACCAGTCAGTCGCGGCGGCCATTTGTTGTTGTATAGTCGGTGTAATCGGATGGTTTGTCGTCGTCTGTTATGTGGCCGAGAGTAGTGCGAGGAGCCCGCGCTCACGTTAATAATATCGTCGTAATCGTCAAGTTCGTAGATAACGCGGAATAATAATATTGTTATCTCGCTAGAGAATACACGTCGTTTTCATTGGCACCGATGTTTTTTTCGTATCCAACGATGACGATTTATTTATATTGTGCCCGTCCAGTTTTTAATATCGTGTTAAAATAATATATATATATATATATATATCGCGAGTAACGCGGTTGTGTACGCGACCGTTTCGTTTTTTTTTTAAAAATAATTTCCGTATTTGAACGATTGTAGACCGCGTGTGCTGTGTGTGTACAACGCGCGTGCAAGTTCTCGTTTCGTTTTTGTCGCTTCGACTTTTCGCTGTTTCGTGTGTTGGCTCGCGCGCACATACGTTTGTGGGGTTTTTTCACGTTTGACAGTGCGCCGGCATGAAGGAGGTGGTGTCTGTTAACCCGTCGCCGCCGCAGCTGATAAGGGCTAAACAACCCGGTTACTTGGATTTGACGGCCGAACAGGTGGAGAGACTGATCAGCAAGGAACCCATAGAAAAAGATTATGACGTGGAAACCGAACCGTTCGCCAGGTAAGAATGGTTTTAGTGTTTTAAAATTGAAAAATTTGAACGGCCGTTTTACGTTCGGGTATAAAAACGTTCATCGGGAAACGACGTTGCGTACAGATTTATTAGATTACTTAGATATAATATCGGTTTGCCGTATGTTTTTGTATTACACGTTAGATAAAAGGGCACACACACGCGCGTTTCGTAACAAAATTTGTCGACGATACGCAAAACTCGTGTTCATTTGCCGAATTGACGATAACATTTTATCGTAGCTATTCTGTTATGACGACAGTCGTATACTTATTTTACATGGGTATCTACGGTACCTTGTGTGTGCGCGTGTTTTAATGATTTAGAAGTCGTTCGCGTAGTTTCCGGTGACAGCGTGTGGGTCTTATTGTGTAAAAATAAACGATATCAACCTGCCGGATATAGGCGCATATTTTTTCGCATTATACACATAAGCTATGTGTTTTGTCGTATCCGTCCGATGTTTATAATACGCGTATTTATATGTGGGGTATTTTTTTCCAATATTTATTTATATCGTATAACTTTGGGCGTAACGTTTCTTTTTTTAAGATTAATGCGAATAATTTTTCCCCGTCCGAATATCGCGTGAGTGGATTCAAAACTCACGTGCGTGCTACACGTATTATATAGCACAATACTACTATTACACCTAAGTCGGCGACGAACCGGTGTGGTGTGCCTTACACATACGTTCGGAATAAAATTGATGAGGTTCAGCTCATTCATTCGGTTGTATAGTAGTCGCGTACGTTTATGTTTATGACTCATAGTTTATACACGCTGATCCGGGCAGGTAAAGCGACGGTGGCGGCGTCTCTTTATCATCGTGTGTTCGGGATTTTTATAAAACGTACGTATATGTAGGAGGGAGAAAAACGGTTATTCAGACACCGACGATGACGACGACACGTCGCCCGTTTTTGTTCGTTTCGATTTATTTGTTCGTAAGTCGTGCGTGGTTTTATTTTGGGGTGGTTTATTAAATGTGAATTAAAATTTTTGAAATTTTTTGGATAACTGTTTCAAACCAAAAAGTGTGTTTATTTTTTGTCAAACTTGTTTGTTTTTCTGTTGGCATTTTTTTATTGTATGTCGTGTACTTGTGTATGTGTTTCGAACGATCCTCTATAATTGGTACTCGTAAATCTTCTTTGGAATTTCTATATCCATCGTTGGAAATAATAATAATACAATAAATAAACGAATAAAAGGGAAGGCGGCCGGCGTGACGACTCGTGAAAGAGTTTGTGTATATAATATATTATATAGGGTTACCGCCTAGCCAGTCGGGGATTAGAGATATTAAAAATTTAATCGGAATTGCGATTCTCCGCTGTGGTCGAGTGTCAAAGACATGCATGTTTAGCGTGCATGTGACCGTGACTACCATAGTCGATATGCGTACAAAATTTTATCTTATGTG
The DNA here is from genome assembly GCA_025469175.1 of Geopemphigus sp. TES_GeoC_2020. NCBI lineage: Eukaryota > Metazoa > Arthropoda > Insecta > Hemiptera > Aphididae > Geopemphigus > Geopemphigus sp. TES_GeoC_2020. The sequence continues at coordinate 33,161 of JAIPRN010000924.1, read as the reverse complement.
GTTTTTAAACGAAATAATAACATTTTAGATTTTTCTTCCCCGTTAAGTTATTGATTAGCGTGAGCAGAATGCCTCATTAATGTTAGAATGCACCGCCGATAATTAAATTAATGAAATTGGAATAGCACGCACATTGTCCTTTAGAATATTACAATATTATTTATTAACGACGTTAAGAGTTTTTTTTTTTGTAACGGACGTTGTAAAATTGTTAGAAATTGGTGCATGTTTATAAAGATATTAATTATTATACGTAAAAAAATTAATTCAAAATTAAATAAGTAATTTACAAATTTAAAGTCTAATTATCATTCTATTCGGTTTATAGGATGCGGGTTGCAATGGGTTTTAATTATAATAAAATACAACTAAAACGATTATGCGTATTTATGAGCAGTTTTTTAGACATTAATGAATATTTTGTTTAACGTTATCCTAGTATAACATTTGTACATATAGTGTCATGATTTCGAATTGAAATAAATCTTCATACAACCATGGTATTGTATTATTTTATATTATCATAATTTTGAATTTAAAAAATTAATTAACTAGGAATGTAAACTCTTCTACGGAAGGTAGAATAGAAAGATAGTACATAAAGGTAGTAGCGTTAATTGTGCAAAAAACGAGGAAAAATAAACTGGTGGTTTCGTCATGTTAGGTTATAAGGAATGTTGAGTCAGAGATAGACCGATGAGGAGGTGGATAGATGGGATACAGAATGATATAAGGATAGTTGATGTGAATGAACAAATGGTGGGGATTGATATCTATGGAAATTCAGGATGAGGATGGCAGACCCTACAAGTTAGAAGTGCAAGGGTGTGAAAGATCACGATTTTAAATATTTTGAATAGATTTCTAGTACTTATGAAAAAATAATTTCAATAATATCTAAATTTCATTAATTTCCATTACGATTTTTTTTAAATGTATTTTGTGTCTGCGTGATATACGTTTTTGATTATAGTATTCTATAGTATGATTTTTTATATCTAATAATTGATTATTTTTATTAAATATAATATTTTTATTTAACTACTTTATATATATATATACTTTGTATATTATACAACGTATAAATGACACAATATATACATTTTAAATCCTTTTAATCGAACAATTTTCAATATATTTGGGAGTGGGTATAAAAAACATTTTTTTATTTTATCGATCATTATAAATCATCATTAATCATTTGTTACGTTAAAAAAACAACTCTTGTTTGTTTGATTGAAAATACTATTCAACATATAATTTTACTAGATTAGTTGAATTTTTGTTACGTCTTTGAAATTTGCCTTTAATTGAAAAATATATTAAAACAATAGCCACCTAGGAGAGGAGAACTATTGTATTGTAAAATCGACTCGTTAGGAATTTCGTTAATAGCTACTTCGGGATTAGAAAGAAAAAATATTTACGAACGAAAATTGTTTGGTGTGTTTGTGTGATGTGGTGGTGTCGTTGATGAATGCTTTGAATGAACAAACGAAGACGACGCCATTATATTTTGCTTAATATACGATTTACGGATATAATATTGTTTTTATTATTTCTTAGTACGGGTTTTATTCTGAATCGTGGTGGTCGTCGTTATTCACGTTAAATATTACGATTCTCGAAATAGCTAATAATATAGAAATGTGTCGCGGGCGTTCAAAAATATTATGCCAACGATGTTATATCGCGTGTGGAGGTTTGTAGTTGTGTTAGTATCTACCCGATATATGTGAAATTAAATTAGCCTTTTCTCGTAAATAACATCACTACCCATGAATGAAAAATGTAATAGAATATGTTGGAGACAAAAATTAAAATCGGAAAAAACTTTAGAAATACTCAAGACACACCACAAATCTTCAATAAATTAGAATTTTTTAATGCAGCAATTTGTCGTTATAAAATATAATTAATATAAACGTCAATTTAAAATCGATAATAATTTTAGAAACTATTGTTTGGTAAAACGTATATATACATACACACGCGTTCATAGACTATATAGTATATACACGCACGCGCAAGTGTTTTACGAAAACCATGTATCTATCAATTGGTTTCTCGTGCACTCATTTTGTCCATCCGCGTCCGTCCTTGGCAAGGTCGCCAATGGAATACTCGAGGTGGAGGACTCCCCGTGGACGGCGGTGCACATTGTTCCCCCCTCCTCTCTTACGTTTGTCGCTTGCCGTCGTATTATTTTAACTCTTCAGCTTCGGTGGGAGATGTACAAGACGCGCTCTGTGACCGCCCGACGACGGAAAAACAGAATGCCATCCATCGTTTGTGTCGTACAATATATTATTGTATGTAATATGTGGTGCGTGCGAATCGACTCGGGCGGTGGCGGCCGGTGGAATGCGGTTCGTTCGCGGTGAAAGCACACGCGCCATCGCGGAGACGAGAAATAAAAAACTGGACGCGTTTACCTACAACGACTTCGTTTCACCGTCGTGCTCTGCGAATCGATTCGCGCTAGATACGTTTATATAATAATTGTGTATTTTTATGTATTAGGTTTTCGCGATTTATCGGTTTTTATTTCTCGTATGCATATTTGTATACTGTATTTATGTCAGAATATATCGGTGACGTGTTTGTATATGAGCCTACATAAAGAGGAATCGGGCGCCATGATGCGTGTTTTTGAAACTTCACGAGTATGAAACATATTGTTTGTACCATGATATGTAGTAGTAATACGTGCGACTGGGAAACATTGTTTTATGATAATTATTACGTGTTTCGAAACGAGAGTTATGCAATTTCATTTGTCGCATCGCCACACTATATACCCGTTAAACGTTAATTAATGTATTGCTCTATGACGAATGCGTGTAAAAGGTGTATAATAACGCCAGTGCCATTATGCTTTGGGTGCTGTATTATATTCGGTCTCTCGTCACAGTTACATAACTCGCATTCTTCTTCGATGGTACGTGAGCTATCGTGTTTTTGGAAGATTCCCAAATCTGGCGCGATCGTGTTCTTGATTAAATACATCCCACTTGACAATACCGAAATCAGTAATACGTTCTATATTTTTTTACGTCAATTTTTGTTATTAAATTTTATCGACTTCTATGAAGCTGTGGTTCAGCCGTACCGTTTAATTGATCTTACGAGTTGTATTTAAATTCTAGACACGTAATAAGACTCGTTGTCAAATATTATTTACGCGTTTAGTTTAAAATTAAGTTAATTGAGAAAACTTTTGTAATTGCCGGCATCAATTATGAGTTGTATATTTTAATCTGTTTTTGACCAATGTGTGATACAGCGTGTGTTATTATTATTGCTGTGCAGTCTTTTTTACGAGATTAATTTAAATTAAAAAGTGAAATACGAAACAGACAAATTGAAACATATTGTTTGTTTAATTGACCCGCTGTTTATACATTTTGAAATTTTAAATAGAACGACAGTATTTTTATTAGTATCGTAACAAAAATATTATTTTATATGCGTTGACGGTGCTACGAAAAATAAATACTTCCATTGATTCGGTTAAATTAAAAAATTGTTAATAAAAAACTAACGGGAACGAAAGAAAAAATCTGATCTTTAATCTAAAGTAATAAAAAAAACTTCTCGGCTCATCATTGAGTCTAACCTAACCTAAATGCTTCGTCTCCTCTTATTTAAACTCCTATAAATTGGACATGATACAAATCGGTAGTTTTTATATACGTAATAAATTATTACTAGCGAAGTAGCATGTCATTATATTATGAAGATTTCAACATTTTATAAATTGCTATTATTGTTGTTACATTTTAGAGTTTAGTTATGTAGTTGGGTTTCTATGATTATTAATAGTGCTTTAGAGTTTATATAGTTTATGAACGTATTTTATTTTTGCCGTGGATAACAGTACTTGTGTGTGTGTGTGTGTGTATTAATTAATGAAAATAATTGGGAAAAACGTAAAGCAGTTTATGGGCTTCGTAGTCTGGAATAAGGATTGATTATTTTTCTAGAAGAATCGTCGTTGCTATATGTCGTTATTCAATGAAGACGATAATTTGTTCCAATGTATTAAATATTTGCAAGTGCTTTCATCAATATCAAATATATTATATACATCTTGTACGATGATTAAGTTGGGTATAGCAATATATATTCTATTTAATAAGCGCGACAATTTTGTAGTATGTATCGCCGGATATTTTGTGTTATGCTATCAGTTATCATATTTAGTTTCAATTATATTTGTGAGTTCATCATTATATTTGCGATAAACCCTCTCTGTTTCCACAATTAATTTTCGTCCGCTATGAGTATTATTAATACTATTGTCTATAATATGTACGTCTTTATTATCATAATAATATTAATTAGGCTTAACTATTAGATTATTAGAAAATTTCTTAAATTATTATTTCGGATATAACATAATTATACACTATTATATTTACACGCTTTATTTAGACCTTTATTGGAAAGAAGACATAGAATGCTACCTAATTTTACCCAATTCTGTAATGTGGTGAAAATAGGGTTTGATACGTAACAACTTTTAATGCTTTTGTGGACTGTATTTTTTCCATTCAAATTTACAGTTAATAACGAAATGTTATTGTAAAACTTAAGGCCCGCCGGTATATTCGAATAATACAGAAACCCACTTTCAAAAACCACGATTTCTGGTTAACGTTATGGGCCGACGGCCAGTTTGTCTGGATATCAGAATAACAAGCTGTGTTTTACTCAAAACTTGTTTTCTTTATAGCTGATAAGTGATAATTATGTGATATTCATTTTGATAGGCTGATGTTGTTTTACATATTATTATTATAATAAATATTCTAAATTATTATAATTATTCGTTTTATTAATAATTACAATACGATCGTGTGCCTGCAGTACATATTTTATTATAGAATGTAGTTTAATAGCTAGAAAATCAGGTGTGCGTCGTAACGACTAAGGCGATTTCTTCATATTTTTGTTTCTTTGCGGCGCCCTTGCAGCATTTCCGGTAAACGGTTATATTCAGCAGATGTTCGAATAAAATAATTTTTAAACGATTACTTTCGTTCCCGTAAGATTTACGTTTTGTACAAATTAATCACAACGCACAAATAGGCAGATAAGTGACTGAGAAAATACCTGATAATGTATTTTAAACAATGGTTATTTTTTATAAAACTTGAAGTAGCTTATCATTAAATTCCCGAGTTTTTCTTCGTAGTCGCAATAATAATGGGAACGTAACGTTTGCATAAAATTTACGTTTTCTCAATGGCCATTAAAATTCTTCGTGGTATATGTACAATATTATCTTTAAAGTTCTCCGAATCGGTATCTGTTATCACTCGCTATCGTTTTGACATTCGGATAATGGATAATACATGAGCGTGCAATTTTCGTCCATTTTACTACAGTATTTTGATCGTCGTTTCTACGCTAATTTTTATCAGTTTTCTATGTAAAACAATCACGTCCCGTTAAATTGATACGGATGACAACAGATGATTAATCTATTTTAGGCCAACACTTAATTTGATAATAAGATGGGGTTAAAAAAATCCGGATATAATTTGCAGTGTATTTGAAGATGCCGTATTTTGGTGGAATAAAGTCGATTTTTTCGCATTAACTGGCTTATAGTGGTGATTGTTGTGCGTGTGTGTGTGTATATATATATATATATATATATATAAACAGCTGTTTTGAATATTTGGAAATAAATTTGTGAATATTATCAAACACATATTGCTTACTTAAATGATGAATTGTAATATTTATAATCCATCTCTGGAGATACACACTTTCCTAGATAGTTCTAAAACCGGAATGAAAAAACGTTTATTATAATCTTGAAAAACCGGTGAAACTTGCTTCACAAATATCTAAGTGTTACTTGTTATATTATTATATTACATACAGTATATGTTGTTTTAAAGTTTTTATTGAATTTTCAATTTAAAAAAATAATATAGTTTTTTTAAGAATGAAAACATTTGTTGATATCATTTTTTATAATTTTTAAAAGAAATAATTAATAGTCAACATATATAACATTATGTTATATTCAATTTTCTGCAAGGTTTCTGTTTACGATGAGTTTACTAATTGTTTTTATATTTTTATTATTTCGTATATGTACTTTTACACGTAGTTAGATTTATCAAATATAAATTACCATTCGTATTATATAAACAAACAAACTTTTCATAGTTTCTCATTTGATTTGATTTATAAAAAAAAAGTTTAAATTAAAATTAATTTGTTTTATTTATTTATAGTTAACATTTCTGAACTTCTTTTCTAAACACTTCTTTTCTAACTGAAAATATAATGATTATGAAAGGACATTAATTACCATTAGACTGCATAACATATATTGTTATATGATTTTGTTTAATTTTTAGTTAAAATTTTAGTAATGATGAATTTATTTTGAACGTTTAAATTTAAACTTAATGAACGTTTTCAAACAAGTTCTTTAATTATTACTTATTATATAATACTAAATTATTTACTAAAATTAAAATATTGATGCACCAAAATAATATTTAGTTTTTTTCTTGTATTAATTTAAAAGGTATTTTTTGTTTATGAAAACATTGCATAGTAAATGTATAATAGTTAATACATACATCAAATGCTATATAGGTATTTTCAAAAATTAAGGAAAATATATGGTCATCGACATTTACTTTAGAAATCCTGATATATACAAAAGTATCCTAGAAAAGAGACTTAAAACAATTATTGAAATTTCTATGGATCTGAACTACCAACACATCTACGGTATATTTTGTATATACATATTTTATTGTATATATCTATATATTTTTATATCTATATATTTTTATATCGTATATTATATTTTATTCAACCTATACATTTTTCTAGCTGTTATAAGTTCCCAAAGAGTATCGTTTTATTGATATACAAAATACAATTTACATAAAATTGTTTATTTATTGAGGAATAGGAGTAGCCTAAATATTTCCCGTCTCTTATTTCGTTTTATTGAAACAGATTTTCGATACAGGTAGGCGAATTTTATCTTTTTACTAAATACAATAGCCTCTCTTAAGTTTGTCTATGTTTCACTATTTATAATCACCAACCAGTCATCGTCATCATCTAATCATACATTTTTAGGTAATTGTGTTGCGTCCACGTGGAAAAAGATACCGTTCGCCAGCCTGTTGAATTGCCGTTTCCCTGCAGAGTTCTTTTTGTTTAGCAGTAGTGTTAACGATTAATAACATTCAAGAATACACGTGTATTCTTACGCGTGTTCATAATTCTGGAATACATTATTTTTTAAACAAAGATTAAGGATCGAATAACGTTGTGTATATTAAAAAAAAATTATTCGATTACACAGATCATTAAAAAACGAACGTCGGTGTTTTTTAGATTTTCGATTTCGATTCTTTACGAATTAATGATTGGTTATTAAATTATTGAAATGTATGTATATTCTGTTTACGATAATTTTAAAAATTAAAAGTTTTTGCTTCTTTATATAGAAAGCAAATTAACGTATTTTACCCTATTTTATACAGTATATTTATTTTTTAATCATTTCTTCTGTTAGTCAAATATTTTGAGGCATGCGGCTGATTTAAATATGTTATATTTAATAATTGCGATTTGCTTCAGGCTTAAAAATAAGAATATGTACTCTGTAATTACAATATAATTCTCATATTTTAATTATTTAGTTGTTAATATATATTAAGCATGTTTTTTTCTATCTTATAGTCATGGAATTTGATTACAAACGATAATATTGATTAAATATAGTTATTTCTGGTATTAATTAGTTATTAAAACTTTAATCGTTATTATATTATTTTTGATGGCATTATTAGTAAGTTTTATTAAAAAAGTTGGCCTATAAAACAAAAAAAAGGCCGGTAATATTATTTTATGGTGATTTAAGGGAACAATATTAGAGGTAAAATTAAAAAATACCTTAAAAAACAAAGCTTCGGCACACTGCTTGAAATTCTTAGGGAAATAACGATGGTTATATTTATTGAATGTTATATTGTGTTTCAAACAAGAAGTGTAAATTAATTTATCATGTATATTGAGTACATATTTTTTTTGCGTAAACATATGTTAAGTTGTGTTTAAAAACGGTTAAAATTCCCTATGCCTTCGCCCCGCCACTGTTGATGGATAGTAGAAAAATTCGTGAATCGTGCCAAGGAATCCGGTGTATTTTCGACCGTGACAGTCATTATCCCACACTTTTTGGACGGGCACATTAAAAGAAGAGGTCACTGGAGAAAATCGTTCCTTATCCAATGAATTTATACATCAACGCCTACTACACTGTATATTGTCGGTATTAGTATTATACAATTCTGAATGACAAATATTTAACTTATTGTCTATAGTAAGTTTAGAGTTACTGATGATCTTTCGTATAATTTGACATACACTACGGACAAATATATATATATATATATATATATATATATTAGTATAAACTAATAATTAATTTTAATAAATAAAGTAGTTACGTTTATATATTGATTGATGCAAAAATAATTATTTATGAAATTTTATTTGAAATTGATTATTTTGATAAAATTACGATATTAAATTAAAATCTGTTATTTACTTATGTTTGATTATTTTCGACTTTCATTTAAAAAAACACGATTTTAAATTTAGAAACCTGTTTTTTTTTCGTTCATGTATTTGAAAACCACTTAAATCAATATACGTATATATATAGTACTTTAAATTATTTAAAATTTATAAAACTAGAATTTTTAAATATTTTTGATTATTACGGAGAAATTGTGTTACATATGAGTGTGATGCATAATTATAGAGATCATTCATTTACTATACTTTATGTACATGACATTATTGTATGGAATATGTTTAAAATGCGACGAAAATATTGGATTAAACTTTAAATATGTTTTAAAATTCGTTTATATTACAAATAAAAAGTCGTATTGTTTAGATTGATAATAGTTGTAATAGAAGTCAAAGTAGTAATGGTAATAGTTAAAATGCATAATAGTTATAGCCAGTGTTAAACAAGTTTGTTAACGTACCCTACAGAACTTATTTGTTTAACCGTTCAAAACACAGTGGTTTTCTCTCTATTGCTTTTAGTTTTAAATACACTATATATGTGTGTGTGCGTGTTTGGATATATAATAATAACTGTTTAATATGCTTGTGTATATACTAGTCTATGTGCGTGTATATGAAAGAGTGAAATTAACAGTTATTTCGTAATATTTTATATTCTGTATTATTAATAAGTGGTATTGTTACTTGATATATAATTATAATTATAATTATCATTATTATTAGTATTATTGTTGATTAAGACAATATTATTATCAAAAAAAAATATATAAAAATGTCGCGTTGAAAAATTCGATCATTCGCTTTTATAGGGATTTAAGACTACTAAATTAAAAATAACGATTATTGAACTTCATTTCAACGAAATATTCGCTTTTATGTATATATAAATACATAAATTATCATTTTTTTAAAAATATCGATACGCGAATTTAACTTTGAAATTACATTATTATATTTAATGCTTCGAGCAATTTTTATAAATGCATTGGCTCGAAGAAAAAACGATTTGTATGAGAGTGTAAGCTCTTTATAATACTTCTATTACATCCTTTGTTCTGGCAAATCAGATTTCTACGTCCTTGAAATATCAGCTGTAATGCGATCTATTGCTAGTATGTCGTGTCGTTTGTAATGTCGGTTGCGGTATCATTCGATAATTGTTTTAATTTTTGTCTCTAAACATTTATTGGAATTTGTTAAAATTTGGGGATAATATAAATAACCTCAAAACATATTATTTACCACAATGGCTATTATTGTGGTGACAGTGAGCGATAGTCACCTGCTGATATCACGAAAGATCGAAGGAAGAACGTCGTGATTATAATAAACAATAATCTCCATAAAAGGTTTGTATTACTCGAATACATACACATTCGGGTTACAAACTGTGTGGTCAAAGATGTATTGATGTAAATTATGTGTTTATTTTTCCTTGGATAGTCAAACAAAATTACCTACCACTAGTTTTACTACTGTAACTCGAATACCCACTCGATGGGTCATAAAACTTGTATAACTTGGGTTTTTAAAACGCACGAACATAATAATACTAAAATGTATTAATTTACTGGATTAGTTAGTATATGCCAAAGACCTTTTAATATTAATATAACTAAGCATATCGTTTCTTAAACACTAAGATATCGAACTCGCTAAGAAACTCGTGATCCTGCTCGTCGCGATATTGTTATAATTTGACCATGTACGTACATTTCGTGTCTTCAAACAATATGAAAAATAAAATAAAGACAGCGAGACAGAAAATTATATGTACCTATTATTTATAATATAAGAAATGAAATCTCATTCAATTCGCTATTGGATAATTAATAATATGAAGAGAAATCATTGCACAGGTGTGCGCAATAATGAGTCACAAGAAAGTATGCGTAGAACTTCATTTTGTATTCTCTCGACTGCCGTGCGGGTCTTTTGAAAATCATTTTGTATTCAGTCAGGTGCTGCTTTAGGTGTAATTGTTGCCAAAAAAAAAAAAAAAAATTACCCCTAAAGTAGCGCCTGACTGAATACAAGTTTTGATAACAATCAGAACTTGTAAAATAATATTAAAATAACAATTTATAATTTTTGAAAATTTGTGTTCGTGTTAATGTTTATATGAAAACTGGTAAATTTGAGTGTAACGTAATTTTATTTTTGTTTTTGTTTTTTGTATTAAATGCTTAATTTGTGTTCATGTTAAGCTAGATTAAATATTTTTATTTAGTTTAACTGAAAATAAACTTTCTCTTATTTTATTTTATGGTGCATATAAAATACTTACTTTTTATTTAAATTTATATTATATAGGTATAAAGAATAAATATAAATATTAAATTACGCAATGTTTTGTCGGTGATAAAGTTCTTAAACAGGTATATTCATTAACATTCAGGAAAATATTTAGTATCATCATACATATTTATTTAAAAAAAAACACAAATAAATGATATAACTCGTATCAACCGTTATAGTTTTAATAATATTTATTAACAGATTTTACATTAAGTGAAACGATCAATTGCTATGAATATGCAGTTCAAATTTTCTATTAATGAATTTCAACTCGTTTTCACAAGTACATTAATTATTTAATTGTGTAACCGGTTAATATACATACGATATTTACGTAAACGAAAAATATTGATAATAAAACTTGTAATGATTAGCAAAAACTCTTAAAAGAAACGATGACGTTGAAAAGGAAAATCGTTGTACTCAAAATTGGTGTAACGACATATTATTTTTGTATATGTTTAAGATTAACGAATGTATTATATTATGGTAAGTATACATTAAATATATATTTTGGTTTTTGTTTGTTTCAATTCAACGGTTTTCAAATAGTATTTTGGTAGGTTTTCTGTTCCTAATAAAAATATATACTGACTTGAATATTGAGACATATATTTACAATTATATAACTTTGTGTTTTGTTATACGTCATCGATAATTGTTATAAATAAGTAACAATAATAATAAATCATATAATGCGCGGTGCATATACTTGATAAACGATTTATCTCGTGAAATAGTATATAACATAATAAAGGCGTGTCGTAATGATTAGAAATCGCCATAGGAAGCAAAACTCGGTTAAATCGTCTTCGCCATTATTACGAAATCACGCGTGTAACATCGCGACACGGTTGACCGATCGTAAGCAATTCGTTTCCCTCACATGTATATACTAAATATGATTCAATCTATTTATATATATAATAATAAAAATGATAATTTTTGTAACAAGTTTGAACTTGAAACTTCTCAACCAATCGTCGTGCAATTTTTAAATTTGTTACGTAAATTATAAAGCAAATTTTAGGCGTGGTTTTATTTTGATGTATTTATAAACAGTCAAGATATGTAGTAACTGACATTACTAAAAAATGTCAAAATGCATTATGTATATATATATATTTATATATTTCTTAATGAAAGATATTTATTCACGCGTTAGATCTTTAAAAAACTTGTATGTCCATTTGTCTGACTAAAAAAACTATGAACATTGTTTATTGAGAAACATTATGAACCCATATATGTACATATATTTACGATAAAAAAAGTTTTTATACATTTTAGTTAGTTGTATTTTCTTAAAGATACAATTTTTATAATGTATAAATAAATTAATTTCCAAACTAAATATCCTAGCTCAATATTATTGAATTTTCATTAATATAGAAATACTCCAGAATTCCAATCCGAGTGACGTCGGATAAATACCTGCTCATATAATATATATGTATAAACATAACATTCACGACGTCTGTTATGATATATATACATATATTTCACTATATTTCTTTCATTACTGCGTCATTTCTCTCCAATAGCGTATAAAATATAATAATATATCTTAAAAGTAACTGTACATTTTGTTTTCATTCGGTTAATTGATAAATGATAATTTATATTGCATGTTAGACGTACTATATAATATTAATTAAGTATATATATATTTGTGTGTACTACGGTCCTTTTTTCACATACGCAACTGCCACGGTGATTATGGGGCAAATTTGACGGGCTTATGGCCATATATACATTGATAATATACGAAGCTCGTTTTATAAGAGAAAAGTCCGTTATGTGTCGTGGATATATGTAGCTGAGGTGTGTTTTTGTAATCACGGGGTCAATACAAAGGAGGGAGAAATAAAAAAAGAAGAAAGAAAAACTAACTATCGTGTAGCTAATTTCAGTCACGGCGTACACGGCTATCTATATGCTGGCCCCAATAGAGTGATTTATGTGTCGTTTATAATATATATATATAAGTGTGTGTATGTGTGGACCGGACGTAGTAACAATGGCGTATGGGAAAAAATTCATATTGTGGAGGAATATATCGCGAGATTACGACGCCGACTTGGTATACTGTTTCCTATGATAAGAGGTGTACACAAATAGACGTTCTAGATTTACGTTCGATTTACGTATTATAGAATATAATGGGCGCGCGCGTTCCTTCTTATAAGTTTTAAATGTGTTACCATGGTGTGCTGCGTTTCCATATATTGAATGTGTTTACTGCGGATTATGTAGGTAGTGTTTTGATGTGTACTTATAGGAAAAAATTCCATATATCAAAATGTAATTCGTTCGAGACTTGACGTTTTTAGTCGTTAATTTTATAGAAAATTGTAGGATTGTTAACTCGTAACTAACTACACCTCTATATAATGGTAGTTTTTTAATTTTTGAACAATATTTGCACGATATGTACACGTAAATCGGAAAAATTTTCAATTCTATTTACAATATTATCATTTTCTTTAAAATTAAAAATACGTACGGTCGTTTAAAGGGAAATAATTTGTTTTTTGACCGTGTTGTTATTATGAGTATCTATGTACATGTGTATTGAAGTTATATTAAGGTATATGGTTATATACGGTGGCAATGAAATATAAATAAAACTTTTTTGTATTGTTAGTAGTTGTCATAATAATAGACGAATAAAAATTACTAACAATGAATAGTTATAAATGGAGATATAGATAAAATGAAAGACAAAAAAACAAATCAAATTATGTGCCACTCGCATATGCAACCCTTAAGGTACAGAATTGAATTTATTACGATATAGTTTTAAATAAAATTTTATCTCGTTAAAATCAAACTTGTATACAGTATTCAACCAATATTTTATTGAATTAATGGATTCATATTTTACCTTTCTATCCTATTAACTGGACTTACAGGTTATCCGCCGAAATTATTTCGCATTAACTAGTTAACATAAGTTTGAACAGATTTTTTTCGATTTTGTTTACTTTATACGGATAATATTATAAATAATGTATAATATATACTTACGTTTCACAATTACTTACTATGATTGGACTTTATTAATTAAAAATTTATAATTTTGTTATTTTACTTTTTTCGGAATCAAACAATCCGTGTATATCAAATCTCAATATATTTACCTCATTTTTGTTTCTTATTATGTTGCGTGGACGAAAGAATTCCACATAAAAACGAATAGGAGTAGAAGGTGTTTAAATAAAATTTACATTTATTATTTTTAGTACGTTTCATATTGATTTTAGGTTAGGTTGTCACATATCTTCTCTTAAACTTTATGCATATAATATTGAATAGTAGTTGGTTTTTTCGGGAGGATTTCACGATTTAGAAATTTAAGTCTATTGACAATCGTATGTGTGTAATGTACATACATGCCACTCTCTCGATAGGGTCAGCTTGGATTATTACCTATTGTTGCGACCATAACAAACCAGTTTCTATATAGCGAATACCATATACATATATATTTATATTGTATTTAATAATGACTTATGCCGAAGTTATCGTATTCAGAAATCAGTAATATTTACGTACGTACGATTCTAAAGTAATAGTAAAGACAAATGTAGTTATATTTTTTTTGAAACTTGTGATTCTTTTCAACAATTTTACCCGATCGCTTATATTTTTTTAATCAAATTTTCGAATTGGTAAACATACTACACTACGGGCCGAAATTTCGCTGGATGGAAAAACCAGTCTACAATCGCCGTTAGATATGTTCGTTTACGGTAAAATCCGTCAAGTTTTGTCGTTTGTAAATTGTCACTTTACATCGTTGCAATTGAAATTACTCACGATAGTCAGTGAAACCTATCATCGTTAAAAAAAAAACTAATTAAAAACAATATTACGAACGTCATAGTATAATTCACGTAGTAACTGTAGTAGTAATACGTTAAAAAACTGTTCTCCGTGCCAATCGATATTAAGTATCGTATGTAAATATTACCAATTTCCGTTTAATAGTGAAACTACTACGAAATTCTGAAACAATTTTTTTTTCATGCACAAATATATTATTCCCAACGATATTCCAAATGGCATTGATGATGAAAATAAATATTACTATTTACTACTACTACTACAACTACTACTACTTTAATAATAAATATATTTTTAAGACCTATAGTTTATTTAATTATTTGGTTTTAATCTGGAAACAAAATAATAGTATGCCCTGCGAATTTCACAGTATCAACACAGTCATCTGTTTTCCAAATAGGTCGTTTGTTATCGAGGCTATCTTCCCTCTTCCCTTTTTTCTATGCGTTTTCTTCCTTTGTCATTTATTAACCCGTAACGATGCCGACGACAATGACAGTCATGATACGTATCTATATACGGAGCAATTGACCGACAATATGATATTTAAATATCTTCCTTTTTTACGTTGTTAAATTTATAAATTTCCGATAGAATGTAGCTTGAAGTTTATTTTATATACTAAATTTCGAAATGAGAGCGATTCTGTATGTGGGTGTTGTATATATACCAATATGTATTTGTATAGATACTTTCTAGTTTCTCCTCGAGCAACATTACAATATATATATTATAGTTTATGTTTACGTTTGCTGTCGTAAATTATTATTAGTCAGTATACACGAGTATTTTCAAACCGTAGTTTACGACAGTGTAAGTCGTGTGTATATATATATATGTCCCTTCCTGACAACGATTAGCGGCAACTGACAACGAATCTCCCGCAGGGACTCGGTTGTACCGTGCGCTGTGTCTATTCTGGTCGACCAGCCGTAGTTTGGTGAGATGCAGTTGTCTGCGGGTGGTATGGTCGTTCCTCTACGAAAGGGATGTTACGACGAATTCCGTCGAATTCCATGTTTATTGCTGCGGGATGGATTTCTTCTGAAAATAAGGGGTTTTCATTATTTCAATGCACATCGAACACCCACATGCTCAGTCCGACCTCCAGTATCAGTACCACCCATCGGGCAATCGGCCGCTTGCGCCCTATAATATAGAAAATAGATATACACACCGTGATGTCTGCCATTCGTCTTCTAAAAAAAAAAAATTCATTTTTTGTTTGTATGTATGTATGTGTATATATATATATTTTTTTTAATTCGTTTTTATTACAAGCTTGATTTTCTAAAAATTACAATAATGTGAATAATTATTATTTACTATGTATACGTGTAATTAAAATGTTTAAATAATCCTTTAATCAATTATGCTATTTTCCTTTATCATATACACGCATTGTATTTATTTTATTATAATTAGTATTTATTAGATTTATAATATTTTATATACTCATAGTATCGAATGTATTTCAATGGGTCTTAATCTGTGTATAGATTCCACGTTTTTTCGATCAATTTTAGTGAGAATGATTATTTTACAATGACATTCCTTGATATTAACGGGTTTCATCATTAACATAATACCACAAATTAAATGTAAATTTAAATTTTCCTATCTTTAGACTGTATTTGATTGTGTCTATCTTGTATGGTATTTGACCTTGCATTATACACAAATCGGAATAGTTTATTCTAAATTAAATTGCTCAATTACAACTAAAAGCCTTGAATCTCTTAAAAAATATAGATCACATTTTATATTTTTAATTTATATATTGGTAGATGAAATCACGGACAACGCGAACATCTTTAATGCGTTCATATTTTATCCGGTATAATCAATATTGTTTATATTCAATTTCGAGTTTCAATTTTAACACGAGTAAAAGATTAATGTGCTTATAATATAATATAATGATATTAATTATTAACCTAAAATAATAACACATACTTATCGAGAATGTTCAGTAATATTATACGATTATATAACTAACGAGTCTACGAGTGCACAATAATAAAGCCTATATAAACAATACATTAATTGTATCTTCTATTGTATTCTATCGGTCATTTCGCTTTTTGTACTGTCAACGAAAACAACAACAACGTCAATGGTTTCTCAGTATATATTGAAGTCGTAGCGGTGAAAACGATCAAGACACTTTTTAGTAATCCAAGTAAGACCGAAATTGAAATTCTTATGTGTTTTTTGCTCTGTTTAAATACGTGTCCCTATATAAAATAATATTACGCATTTCTTAATTTTATTTTTCTTTAACTGCGTTAACATATATTTCTGAAAGTGACGAATTAGGTCGGGAGTAAGATGAGAACAATAATTTAATAATATTTTTTATGCAACAATATCTGGCATATTATACCCATGATATATCTACACACATTTTACTAAAGACGCTTGCTGGAATCCATAATTCTTTTGTGTCCGCATCAACCGCCCCGGCTGATAGTTATGGCGGTATAATAATACTATATAACTCTTGGTTGGTACTCTAATAACATATACCATATTATATAATGAATACTTAGCAGCAACGACCTTGCCAAGGTGGTTCAGTCTTTCGTATAACGAAATTTCATATGCGCGGGCTCTAAGCATTTTAGTGTTATTTTTACCATTACCTATTTTTTATATATTTTTTTTAATAAACACCGTAATAAGACGACAGCCTACTTTATATATGTATATACTGTTTTTATCTGCAAATCAAGTGTTATACGTTTCACACGTAAATACCTTATATATATATACTCTAAATATAACTAAAAAATACAATAGACTCGGTCCTCCCTCATTTAAAACACAAAGCATATTGTTTTTACTCCCAAAACATGAGAATTGTATTAAACATAGAAGTTGTTATAATATATAGGTTGAAACATTATTTCTACCTGTATTTCAAAACTTTTGATCAGAAACAGAACAAACATAACCTGTATATATGTGCGTTTAGGAATTGTCGAAATGTTACTTCTCGGTTAAGAACGGTATATTTTTATTTTAAACCATTTCACGGAAATGTGCGTTACCGTTAAAAACTAATCTCGGACGCACTTTTTATTGTATTTAATTTCCGTGGTATTCATTCAGCATCAGATGCGTCAAATATAATCTACACGTATCCGTTGGTGACCCGCAAAATTGTAATGAATACCACGTCGGTTTTGAACTTATTGCCTTTAGCGACGTGTGTCTGGTTTAGCCGTGGCGGTGTTGTATATACACACATATTTTGTTATTTATTCTTTTCTTTGACAACAGCCGACTTGTAGGTTATAGATACATAAAAACATACTTGCGATGTTGACACAGAAATTGTCAGGACATTCCCACGGATATACTCTAAACCACGAAGACAAACTGTTCGAAAAATAATTATCGTTTACAGTGTTTTAATAATAATTTATTTCGAGTTACAGGCATGTAGTATACATGATGATATATTGCAACGGTGATTGATAATTATTTATATTATATCTAAATTTTAGTTGAAAATATTAGGAGTTGTCTTTAAAATGAAATTTTATAAATTTATTAACATTCACAGACATATATAATATTTTCTCCTTTTTCTTCTCTTAACTATTTGGGGTCGGCCACCTTGGTCCTCAACTTCCACTTGACTCGTTCTTCCACATCATTCACGCATACACCAGCAGTCCTCATATCACACTTAATCCCATTCAACCACTTCTTTGGTCTTTCCCTTCCTCTTCTTCCTTCCACGCTTAATTCCATAACTGTTCTTACTGCTTCCGAATCTTCTCTCCTTGTAACATTTTATCCTCGTTAATTTTAATAATATATTAATAATTTCTTTTACAGCTCATCACGAATGTATATAACGATATTCGTAAACCGTATCTATTTGTTTGAAAAAAGAATTTAATTTATATAATTATTAGGATTAGTACAATGATGAAATGCAGAAGATCTATTTAATCGTTAAAACGTGTATTTAATTGTGCACCTAAATTGTATCAATTCGCCTATATACGATTAACACAGCGTACTATCAATATTTAATATTTATATAAGTGTATAGGACGTATAAGTAACAATGTGTGAACTCTCTTGCAGTTTAGTGTTCGTACATTTCGTCTTATACTTTTATGGTTTGAAACGTGTGATATTTGTGTTCCGAAATTATATGTATAACTACTATAATATATATATATATATATATATACATATTATAGTAGTTATGTAAATTTATGTAATATATAAGATTATCTGGAAGCCAATGTGGAATACATTAGTCTTCGAATTTCGATACTGCGTAAGAATCCCTAAAAATACAGAAAAATCGTAAGTGATGACGAGAATGAGAGGGGGAATAAAAAGCGATAAAATATAATATCACAAGATGTAGATTATATATTATGACAAGCTCGTATAATACTTATGATAATAGTAAACGTTGATACACCACGTGGTATTTGAGTGTACGTATAGACGTATCGATATAATAACCCCTACATCAATAATATATTATATATTGTATATAGGCCCGAGGGCATAGATTAACGTTTTCTTTTCTGTTTTATTCTATTATTAATAACATATAAATGAAACTGATACTCATAAATTTGCAGTTCTTGTAGTTATATATTGGTATAACATATATATAGGTATACATTATATATTGGTGTATGTGTGTGTGTGTGTATGTGTGTGTGTGTGTGTGTGTGTGTGTGTGTGTGTGTGTGTGTGTGTGTGTACATGCGTTTACTTACGTGTGTTTGTGTGTAATAATTGCATGGAAGCAATTAATTTCGAAACGGCTTCCCGGTGAGCCGACCCAGATTTTCGCTATTCAAATATAATACACTTCGTGTTATGTGCGTCTATATACACACAGATAGAGCATACGATATATATCTTGTTTTAGTGTTAAAGGACTGAAATACTTCGTGACTACCGTATTTTTTCAACCCCGGGCGAGAACGTCACCCACTTGTGTATAAAGTCTCGGTACAAAAATAAATAACCGTTGATTCGTTTTAATAAAAAAAAAACTTGGTACGAAATCGAGGTATATAATATAGAATACGTATATAGCTGGTACACAATTCGGCATACGATTATAGGTAAGTCATTTTATTTTTTTTCAATTGTGCAGTAATCTCTATAAACAACTACGAAAAATACTGAGAAACAATTGAAAATAATTAATATCGGTAGAAAAATTAATTAACTTTAAATTATTAAAGTTTTAAAATGGTAATAAATATTTTTTTAGTCAACATATGTGAATAAAAATGACCAATTAAAAAATTGTCTTTTATTATAATAAAACGTCGCTCGACCTTCTCTCCATTTGATGGAAAAATTGTAATACTTAGCTGCCGAAAATATCGCTATTGGTAACCCTACACGGTTTTTATATCATCTAGGATATTTAAAGATGCCTATAGGTTCAAACGTGTTGGTTTCTCCCCTCGTATATACCACGCATACTACTTCGTATATATGTACGTACTAGAGTTCTTCCATATATACAATCACTCTTAGATAATACATTATATGTACAATATATATCAGTCTCTTTCCATATAACACATTCCTGTGTTTTTGACGACGCGACTACCGTTACTAATCGTTTCAAAGGGTCACAGGTGTCTTGTTTTTTTTTCTTTTTTGTACCTTACACGCTTTAAGTATTTCGAAATGTTTTTCTCTCGTTTATTATTTAAGTTTAAATATGTATAATATATTCTAATGTATTGTTTGTTTGTTACAGGTAATTACATTTTGTTCTTGTGCCAACTGTATTAAGTATTTTACAAGTATTATGTTGTACAACTACAAGTGAGTACAGCCATATTATATTGCGTTAAAAAATTATGTATATAATATTATAATCCTATAATAATATATCCCCGAAACCGAATTATTGCGATGCACCTGGTACAGCAAATAAAATGAGATAACGTTTACATGGGTCGTTGACACTTAAAACGTATCGAATAATATAAATTATAATATTATCATATAACAAACTCACATATATAGATGTAGTCCTGTGTATGTTACGACCTCCTAGGTATTTCAATAAATTTTGTATTATTGTTACAAATTAGTAATGCATAAGATCGCCGCTTGCCAAAAACAATATTCGTACATAATTTGTATGGAAACTACGTTTTTAAGTCTAAATGATGATATATATTTCACGACAATTAACGTGTAGTATAACTGTTTTTAAAATTGATTAATATTTCTGGATGGGTAGACTGACCATTTAACGTGTCTATATCTTATGTATGTTAAATACTTTGAATGTCTATTTCCAATGTATATACATTACAATAAACGTCCCGTTAACTTTTCAGATAACTCCGTAATAATTAGAGAGATATCATTCAGTATAATAAAGATTTTAAATGTAGTTTGGCATTCAACACTCAAAGCTTAAAGACAAAAAAAAAATTACATACGAATGAAAACGTTATCTTTTAGTTGCAAATGATCGTGTAATTATGTAAAATCAAATAAATTTCTGTCATTAAATTGCGTAAATAATATAAATATATATTTTTACAGAGTCACTATTATAATAGAATATTATATTGTATTGTGCAACGAGCGTATTCGAGTCAATTAATTACTTATAAGATTTTATAAACACAACCTGTCTTAAGTTAGATTTAGAAAGTTAAGAAATCATAACGTAGTTTGTCGGAACGACTTACAATTGTATTTTATAATTTACCTATGTTACAAATAGACGTTGAAGTGTAACTTACTAAACGTACAATTTTTATGTACTTTTTAACGTAATAGCTATGCGTTTTATAATATGTATAAAAACGTTTAACGCTTGTCTTAAAGGATCTCATCATATCTGTATTCAAATATATAATAATAAATAGACGTCGCCGCGGTGATTCCGCTGTGGATTTCACTATCTCTAGTGACCCCGCGCTGTGTGTGCCACTTTAGAGGGAAACGCTGATAATTTTGGGTCCCGTTCACCCGTTGCGGCGGCGAATACGATGACGACTACTTCTATAACTATATATGAAGCCCGGCCGAAGAGGAGGCGCACTTGATTAGCTTCCGGCGACGGCGGTCATAATATTATCTCGTGTATATTACGTCCCTCCATATATATATGTATATACTATAGCACTGCTGCGCTAACGGTATAAACGGCCCATTATTATTGTGTAGTAGAATATAATATAAATAATGTTTAAGCCATCTGATAGACAGCCCGTTTCCGGACCGAGTTTAGAGAAATTTCGGCTGTTTGTAAAATTAAAATAAGCGACCCGAGAGCCGTCTCGCGATTCAAAGTCGAAAAACCAGTAATAATACGTGGATTTATTTAGCAAATAATTTGAATAATCGGGTTTTTGTGAGATTTTCAAAAAAAAAATTAATATGTGTACATATACGTGAACTTATTGCGCTTGGTATTCTCGTAACTGACTGCCATATTCGTCCGTGGACATTGTGAATAATATAATACCGTTAAATATTTTATTATTATATACACGCAATTACACAATGTCGGTTATAATATAATATTATTGTTATCGACGCACCAGTTTTTTGTAGTACAAAATTATTATATATGTGTATACGTAGTTTTCGACGAATTATTTTTTTTAAACTTAACCACTTTTTAAACGTATTGTTTTACAGAATTTTTTATTTTTTATTTTAATTTTTTTATTATTGTTATGTATAGCATATTTTTTTTGGCGAAACTCTTGTTATCAAATCTTTATTTATATATTTTATAAATGATAATATATAGTATATAGGTATCGCACAATGATGCGTCTAACGTATATTATATTTATCGTGTACACTTTTTTGCATTTCCTGTTTGTTACAAGACTTAATAATATAACATCATTATTACTGAATAATTATATATTTACCGAAACTTTTCCGGAAAAATATATGACAACGCTTATTAAGTAAGTAAGGATTGATGTTAAACACGACTTACAGTATAAACTATCTGTTAATTTCTCAATTACGATTAATTTTACTCGAAATATTTTTGGAGTTTGGGTATTTTTTGTTTTTTCATTTAATTTTTTATTTTTATAATAATTGTTATTCATCTAATGCGTATTTTATTTCTAATCGTGTACGTGTCGTTATAGTCGTATTACGAGTTTTTTGAAGTTATACATGAAAGTCCGAAATTTAAGTTATGTATAGGATGAATGTGCGAAGATAAATGTTGACCTAGTATTAAAACGATTACGCTTACATGTATATTATTTGTTATGGTTAGACGGGCTGTAGCTTTTTCGTGACTTGTATTCATGCGGAACTTGTACGTTATGATATGATGTGATGAACTATAATATGTTGTTTAATTGTATAATATGTTATTTCTATATTATTGTCTTTCACTCGAATTTATATACATTTCACGTACGTATAATTACTTATTATCCTGTATTTTTCGATATACATTTATACATATAAAATATATATAGATATATACTGTTTCATTGTCGTAAAACTGTCAACTAATCATTTAATGCTCGACTAATTGTGACGAAATTTCCTTTTCTCGGAATCAGACCTTGACTTGATAAACAGTTATATCTATATGCTAAATTCGTGATTCGACTTATTCTCTTTTGATTTACCTTTATAAAAGAATGGAAAATTATATATATATATATGTATATGTGTGTGTGTACATCGTACGTTTTGTTTGCACGATCAGTTTTATTTAAACTATGGTTGTGCGGATCAATAATAAATCGATCGATCTTTGTAAATGTTATATTTTTACCTTTTTCTTGTTTTCGCCGTCGGAGATTTGGTCTAAGACTTTCAATTTTGACCTAAACCCGCGAAAAAAATTATTGTTTTAAAGTTTGTTTTTTATATTTATGTCGATTCAAAACGTAATTTTATTTTAATCCCGAGTAGCTTAAAACGTTTGACACATTAAAATATATTTGAAAATTATGTTTTATTCAGCGTATAGGCGATGTAACGATTGTTCCAGCGAAATCTGTGCTTAAATAAAAAAAAATAGTCATCATTGTTGGATTACGCGAACGATACGTTGAATACATACATCACCGGATTGCGTAACCCTTATATATATTATACACTTATGTTTAAGTTCATGCATAATACAAATGCATTTATAACTTGCTATCTCTGTAATAATAAGTAACGAGTATAACGTGAGTTTTGCTGATGTTTTAGTTGCCAACGATTACGTACCCTGCATTGTCGGTCGCTTTAACATTGGTGTCTAGTACTAATATGTAATAAATTGTGATATGACGCGGGATTTCTGTTAGCATCGTGGACACAGAGGTCAAAAGTCTTTTACTTATTTTATTTCACGCACGTATTATTATTATTATATTTTGTGTAATATAAAATATTTACCATTACACAATAGCGTCGCGAAACTAAATTACGTTTAAACATATATTCTTTTTTTGTAATCGCTTTGGTATTTTTACACTTTAAAACGGATCAGTAGATCACATTATTCTTACTTTGGTTCGTATTATGTGGTGCATAGAGCCAAAATGATGAGCGACGTATTTCCAAAACGACAACGACGGGTCACGATATCGACCTCGGTCGAATGATGTAACACACGTATTGCTGTAGCACTTCATCAGGCCCACACGAAATCGATCAAATCGGATGAGTAGTATATTCAGTGGAATATAGTGATATAATAGTAGTAAAATACAACGCACGAAAAACCACTGAGGTTCTTTCATTGCGAAATTGAATTTATTTGATAAACATAAACCTTATACATCTAGTCTTCGTCACGTTGACATTAACCTATTTATAATTAGATCATAATGTTATTATGAAAATCATTTTTACGCTTTTGTTGCTGCATTTGTAAGAATTTTTTATGTGATTATATATATATATATATAATGACAATAACTTTAACTTAAAGCTTATAACGATTATTGTGTAGGTAAATATGTCGCGAGTATTATTATAATAATATTAAGAAGACGTATAAAATAAACATAAAAGCGGTAATTTTAATAATATTTATAAAATATACTACGCTTTATCAAAATAATTCGTGTAATATTTTAAATATTTAAATATATAACTTGCTTTAAAAATAAAATATCGATAATTAGATCGATTATCATTATAGGTAATATGTTCATATTACAATAATATAAAAGGATGGTTGTAATTTGTATAATTGACAATGCGTTGACTATTTATAATGTATGCATCATTAGTACAATACGTTTATTATTTACAAAGACATTTCGTTTTATAATGCAACACATAACCCACGTTGTTTGAACCTATATTCGAATAAATATTCATGTCATACTATATAATTATTATTATTGCATTTTTCTTAACTCAAAATAAGTTCAGTTTTATAATAAACATTTTTCAATCGTACACGTCGTTTCGTACATTAGTAAATTACATTATCGTTTCTCAAAATTAGTTATATTCACAAATTAAAATTCAGTTCGTTGTCTATGGGTATTTCGCAACTAAATAACAAATTAACTATCGTAAACAATTTCCGTTATTTCATATTATTTATGTATTTATGTATTGGTATAATGTGTTTTCGTATTGTTCGATGTATTTATTTTTAATTTTTTTTTTTTTTGAAATTGTATTATATTCGCGTCCTAGTGATCTGATAAAATTGTACATGACCTTCAACGGAAACCAGATTTACTCATCTGAGAATGGGATGACTGAGCTCTGTGGAAGGAGAAAGAAAGTCACTGAACCTGGGAGAAATCGGAAGTAGTGAACAAGACAACGTGGCTATATAGACGCGCGCGAATACAAGTGTTTGTGCAGCAATGACGACTTATATAGTACTTCTGTAGGTTATCGCATCGATATAATATTCAATTCAAGCGACTTTATTATTGACATACGAAGACGTGTGTAACAGTTTTATCCAGTTAAATGTTAATTTAGAACGGACAAATCGCTTCAGTAGAAAAAAACATTCGATACTGATAAATGTTGTGAAAAATGTTCGATTTCACATGTGTGAATATGTAACATAATCGAATAAAATATACTTATTTTTGAAAATTACTTCCGCCTTGTAAATTATTTTGATTTAAATTACGTATTATAAACATATAGTATACTCGTACTTGTCTAACAAAATAATAGTAGATTTCAAACTGTTAGGATAATTTTAGTTTTTATTTTATCTCGAAATATCGAAATTGTAAGTTAAAACGAATTTGTTTTGTTTCGAATTATATTATATTATATTAAATTTTTTATTCGTTGCGTGTCAACTTATAAGGAAATAATGTTGAAAATTGTATTCGAAATCGTTAAACTTTGAAAGTTTATTTATAGCTAAAAGGAAACTAGTTGGAAGTGAAAGTTCGGGGAGAAAATCGATTCGAAAGAACATTTATCGTTTTATGTTATTGCGTACAAAATCTCTTTCGAGTATATATTATACAATTTTCTGTATCGAAACGTATAATTTACAAATATGCTAATACATTATAAATATAAAAAAATACAAACAATAACGCGCTATTTAGGCTGTTTTAATTTTATTATCGATTGTTGTTATTCGGATAATAATATTGAAAGGTACATACCGTTTAGCCTGATAATAAAGAAGAATGTTATACGATTATACTTATCAGTTTACCGCATTGCACACATATAGGTCATGTAAAATATTTTGTTTGGGATGATTGTGGTAATGTAGTTTGCGGGACGTCCTTGTCGTATTAATTTGTGTTTCAAATACCGATGAAAAATCATTTCATTTTTTATTATGGTTTTATTATATCAATTATCAAATAATAATTTCGATAATTGGATTGCCAATGTTATCAAAGGCAATACTTCTTAAATTATTTACACACACGAATAAAATATTAGTAGGTAATTAAGAGTCTAGGTGATTCAATAGTATTATTATAACGTTATAATTAAAAGATATTTGTTATAAATTTGAATCTGTTGATACGGAAAATCCATGTATAGACATAAGACAATTTAACGTTATACATGATGGTGTTTTTGAAGAATATGTGTGATTTTTTTCCATATGCGGATGTTTGCCGAGTTTTGATTTCGAAAATATTATGACGGAACTGAGAAATTACTTTTAATTCTAGGTCTACTATTATTATAGTGACTATATTTGGTAAACTTATTATTGTAGTAACAACCGCGTGTTATTTATAGAGGAATTACAAATTAATGTGACAGTAGAAAAAATAATCGTTTGCTTTTATTTGAAATCAAAGAATATAAAGAACAATAATCTATGAGATTGAAATAAAATTATACGTTTATTTTTAAATTCGGTTTTTACGTAATTTTACCATTTTTATCGAGTAAAGTTCTATTTTATTGTAGCCAAGATTCATGTACACGTACGTTGTATCATAACGGACAAAACGACAAAATTCGATATTCCACCGTTTTTGTGTGAAATTTCCACGCAAAAATCAACCCAACAATTTTTTAATATCATTGCACGCGTTTGCGTTTAACGTAATATATTAAGCCGTTAAATTTTAAAAATTGAGTTTGAAATAAAATGAAATAACATTCGTGTAATAGTATTAAAATTACGTTAAATAGTTATAGCCAACCGATATTTGTATTTATAATTGACGTAAACGCATCGTCGGCTTTATAAATTCACGACTATTTTCGAAAAACCGTTAAGTGGAAACACCGTAAACACAGGATGTGTTTCTTTGGAAACCCATCTGTTGCAGGTATATCTTAACGCAAGTTCACAGATGTGGAACCAGCAGCAGGCCTGTGTCTGTTTTTTACACGCGCCGAAACCATACTCGGCGAGGCAAGCGACTGACTTATACGATATATACATTTTGTGCCCCCATAACACTGCGAGCGATTGCCACTGGTATATTTTTAAAAATGAATTATTAAAAAAAAGACCTAAAATCATTATTCAAAACGATATATAAACAAACCGAGTGTGTGCCAACATACGATAAGATGCCGTCTATATACATACATATATATAATTTAGAAATAAAAGGTATAATGTACATACATATATTACTATAAGAGCATAAATATATTTATCATCATTATCGATTATATTATTATAATATAATGCTAAAAATGTTAATTTTTTTTGTATCGATCAACCAGTCATAATGTATTCTCGGGCACTGTTGTTACTTGCTTGCTTGCTGCTGACACCTTATACGGTTAGCTAGACGGCATTGCGAAAACTCCGGATCACACGTTACACACTCACAGTGGGTCGACCTTGCCCAGTGAATAAATATTATTAGTTTATAAAATGTATATACGAGTGTATGTATGCATAAAATATTATGTTACGCTTCTTCGTTGTTGATGCAATAGTCACAAAATTGTGTTTTTTATGTTTATTGTTTAATAAAATGCGTACGGAATTATTAATAATTCACAGGTATATAATAAAATATATGGGCAAACTACAATACTTATTTTAAACATTCTATATGTTTTTATTTTTCCTCTTTTAATAATATATTGATTGTCGTTCGACTTCGATTTGGGGTAATTTTTTTTCAAATTTTGCTCGTCATAGTGTATCCAAAAAACATTAGTATTAAGTTTTTTTGATTAATTCGTACTTACGAGAAGTTTTTAATACATAATATATATCAATTAGAAAGTATAAACTCACGAGTGTATTATATCAATATTCGAAGTCTTCGTCGGTTGTATCTTTGTGCCCCGGATCTCAGTATATTTATTTTGATCGCGACGGGCATTTCAATATGTTATTGTATAATTCTTACTATACGCACCTGACTGTATTATGTTTTAACTAATTTAATTTTGTTTTGGTAATCACTGTGCACGCCTACATAATGTTCTTTCTTCCGGCGTGTGTGTTTTTTTAATACTTTGTCTTTAGGAACGCATATATTAAATATTATTACGTTCATAACGCTCACAAATTAAAATGTTGACCTATTTCAATAAAGCCTATAATATTAATAAGGAAAATATGTTTTTTTAGTGATTTTACGTACAATTGAATACGTTTAATATAATTTTTATATTACTATATGTATATAATATCGCGCTATATGTATTAATTTAATCGAATGAATCTTAACCCGAATCAATGATGTCGCTTTATGCTTCGTCCGAATGTCGAATGTATTTTGTTTGTATTTAAAAATAATACCGTATTTGAAACAAGTTTTTTATCATCAAAATCGCGTTTTTTGCCGTTAAATAGACGAGTCCCGTGCAATATCGTAAGCTATTGCGATGTAGATGATTATAATTTATTAATATATGGCTACTATTTTATAGAATAATTCTGTGTGTATCTCCACAACAAACTATTTTGTCATGTTTTCGTAACGAGTAATATTTTTGTCGACGTTGATAACGACCGTATTTTTTAATATTATGTATGCATTCCCATGACCGTAAATGCGAATGAAACCTGGGAAAAAACACTTTAAATATAGTGAATATTGACCGCATAGGTACGTGATACGTAACGGCCTGGTACGACTTTTTATCATTTTAACGATTTATCGTCGTATATAAGAAAGGTATAACCGAAATGTTAGTAATTTTTTCTTTTTAATATTCGCGTGAAGGGTCGTGTCTCTTCAAAATAGTTTCATAGGCTTTTGAAAATAATTTTTTAATTTATTTTGCATAATCCTAATTTTTATTTTCGGTAAATTGTACGGTCGATATTTAACCGATAATTGATATAATTTAAATACTTTTATTCGATACGTCCCACAACGGGTTTCTTGGATTTTGTTATGTTTTTTACATAATAGTATATCTCCTCATCCCCACAAGAATTCACAACCTCTCCGCTTATCTTTGTTACGTGTATTTTAAAACTTCCGAATAATTACAAGCACACTATATAATAATTATTGCGGTTGTGTGTGTATGTGTGTGTATGTAATATACCTACACCCGAAATTAGTTGAACACGGCTGATACCGCTATCTCCCAATTTTCTTTTATGTATTATTTAGACTTTCATAAAAAACAAATTATCCTTTCGTGTTCACGATAAAAGGATTATTAATTATATTAATAATATTGTTAGGTTGTCCTTCATTCCATTTCTCCGATACTACCCGCAAAAAACTTTCGTTTCGCTCTTCGCTGTCGTCGCAATACCCTGTGTACTCTAAAACCGGTTTCTTAACTACAAAATATAATATAATGTATATGTAGTATGTATTTATACAGTTGGTCATTCATCGTCTGGCCATGGCATTAGTCTTTCATTATTTTTTTCCTTTGGTCCATTTACGCCCTGGATCTATTAAAAACGCTTGCGTGTATGCGTGCGCGTGTGTGAATTGTGAGTCTGGAATCACTAGTGTTTTACTTAACACGATCATACAGGGCGGGAAAAAATTACAAGTACAACAAAAACAATTGCAAACACGAACGACAATTGTTTAAACCATTAATTATTCAATAAATGTGTGTATGTGTGTGTGTGTGTGTGTGCCCGCGCGCGAATGTTTGTCGCCCACATCGAATAGTTTGCTGTCGCCGTTGCAGTCATCATTTCTTTTGTATCAATAGAAATTTCATATACGCTGTTCTACAACGGTTTCGGTGTTAGAGTATTCTTCTTTGGTCGCGTCTTTTGCCTCTGTTTATAGAATGATTACCGTGTGATAAAAAGCGTTAAAAAGGAAATTCGTGGTGATTTCGTATTTTCTGCCATCGATATTGTTTGGAATGTAATCTCCTTTCAGAAATTAGTGTTTGATGTTTGTGCACAACGTCGTGCACAAACATCAAACATCGCAAAACGTCTTGCGATGTTCGCGAGAATTATTCTTTAAATTTTATTTTATAATATTTTTACCCGTTTTTATAACTTGAAATGAATTATTCTGTAAATTACTATTGACTACCTCAAGTAGGTGTACCTGCATCATGTGTATGTATGTATGCGTGTCGGAATTATATTATGTACAAGACGTATAGTATATATGTAATGTAAAACGATCGATTACATATTTAATTACGTGAAACACCCACATACGTGTGTGCTAAATATAGTATATACTATAGTGAAGTGTTGGAAAAATTGTCTATAAAATACTATATAAAACTATCATATCCGTGTTTTTTTATACTATTGTTATACATGTAAATATTATTAAGTCCTTCGTAATTCTCCACAAATAACAATATTTCTAATAATTTGAAATTAAACGCTAACTACCATTTAATACACATAATATTATATAATACGTTTTACATACAATATATGTCGTTATTAAATAATAAAACTTTTCCCTATCCACAATTATTGTTTTATTTATTATTTAGGACGTTACACATCAATCTTTTTACCATCTACGTTAGTTTTTTTCATCACGGTAAACATTTTAAATATATTTTTCATGTATATAATATAGTATCTTAATATTTTAGACACGTACTCTTACGTTAGATTCATTCTGTTATGTAACTGGTTCATTAAACTAATTATATTTGGATTTTGAAACATTTAAAATTACGTTCTAATGAAAAATTATCACGAGCCTCTTAAGTTAATGTGTAGTTTAGAAACATTACGTGACCGTGATGTTTGTATGATCTCGTTCTCGATACAAAAATTGATGCAAGAAACGAAACAAAATGTGGCTCTACGATTAAGTATTTTATGTTAATAAGTAATATGCAATAAATAATATTATGTGAATACGATTTCTAAATGATAACGTAATAATTGTCGATGTTATCCATTTATGCTAAATAGAGGTATAAAAAACATACGGGTTGTTCTCAACATAATGTTCGCGTGATATTTGCGGTATATTATATTATTTATTATAAACTGCAATCGCATTTTGTGTATTGTGTAGTTTATTTTGTACAATTGAACTATTACTATAAAAATTATATTTTCATTTTAAATTATTCAATTGATGAAAACCTCTAATATAATGTAAGAAAAACAAGTTATAATATATGTATATAAAATACTGTAATTTACCACTCGAGTGAAAAGATGTAATTTTTTTAAAACCATTTTCTTTGTGTGTGTATATATAAAACATTTTCAAACCCGTCATTTACGAAAGCCAATATTTTTATGGTCTCTTATGTTTTAAACATATTATTTGTAGTAATATATATTGTAAATTTGGTAAATTTAATAAACAGTTTTTCTTATTCTCACGATGTTTGTTGTGGATTTTTGATTATATATACATTCAAAATGTGTTTGATTGATGTAACTGTATGGATTGAAAGACTCGTACTGAGTAACGGTTCATATTTTCGAAACAAAATAAAATAGAAAGAATAATAAATATATCTTAGTAATTATATTGTAAACACACACACATGTGGTCAATGTGATAATTATTACATGATAAAAAGGGGAAACATTTGTTAAATGATTTGTGTTAGCTTGGGAGTGATTTTAGTAACCGGAAATTTTTGTCTCCTAGGACAAATGTACACTGCTGCCGTTTTCGGGTAATATCTAATCATTGTCTGAGGTCTATTCTACGGGTAGCACTAATGTACATGCAACTTATTTCAATTAGACACTGTACACGACGAGATAACAAGCGCTTTTTGCGCTGAGAAAACGACTAAAATTGACCGTGCAATACTTATAGGCCTGTCTTTATGCAATTTATATACATGCGGTTCTTCACTCTGGAGTTGTTGATTATAAACATCAAAATATCAAAGTCTATATATATATATATTAAAGCTGACAGTATCTTCCCATTGCGTATTTGTAAATATAAGTTTTTTTTTATATTATACAAATATTTTATACAGTATATTTTAAACCCATGTATAGTATACCTCTATGGCCTAAAAATTTGTGATTATTGCTTGTTTATAATCGCATACGAATCTTCATATATATATATATAGATATAGATATATAATAATAAGGGCAGCGGTGGAATGGTGATCTTAAGTGTGACTACGATGGTAATGGCAGTGGTGTTGGTAGAGGAGTGGTGTAAAGTCAACGTCCTTAATGGCAGTGTCGGCAATGTGCGACCATTGGAAACCGCATCAACAAACTGCAGTGGTAGTGTAGTGTCCTTGACCCGACAACAGTCAGTCCGATGTCCTTTCGGACGTTCAAGTCTCTTTCTCATATATATATATATATATATATCTTTGTATACTTACATATACAAACGTGTATACATACATGTGTGTGTGTGTGTGTAGGACGATTGAACAATAACTGTCATATTTCCCCCTATTCCTGTATATAACATAAGTTTCATAAAATAATACACACACACACACACACACACACACACACACACACACACACACACACACACACACACACACACACACACACACACACACACACACACACACACACACACACACACACACGCGCGCGC